>SJJU01004068.1:0-45298 GCA_012932125.1 Conopomorpha cramerella | reverse complement strand
TAAGCTCGAGCTTGTCTTTGATTATATTCGCGCCTATATACCCGGTGAAAAATATTGAGTTATACTACCACCAAGTTAAGAGAACTTTTACTCTCCTTTTTACTCCTAATTTTGAAATATCCTTTCTTATCTCACGTAAACATCATAAAAGGAACCCCTATGCAAATGTTTTGGCACTACATAACACTCTAATCGGGAAGTTATTTATCCGCACCGGAACAGTGACTTAGTAAGCTCAAAGCTTTAGAGCGTCTGTGGTTCAGTCTTAGTCCAAACTTATCGATAAGGTGATTGCCACTTTATATGAAGAGATGAAGGTGGGGCCTCCTTGAGGAAAGTTGTTTAGTATGATGGGATGTGTGACTCTCGCATTTCGCCAAAGTTTTTGATTTGACCTTGTATACCGAGTCTAAAAAGACACCGGCAAATGGTCTTAGAATCGTTGTTGGGCTCCTCAATACGAACAACTTTGAGGACAATGCGGGGAATAGAAAAAAAAATCGTCCTCATACAAAATGTAAATTCCCGAGGCAACAAAGTGAAATAAAAAAAAATTTTTTTGTTTCTCAGCATTTTCGTCATAGCGAAAGTTGTGCATATTTACCAGCCCAGCAACGTTTCCGAAACCATTGTTTCGGTTCCTGAACAAAAAGGACCTAATACGTAACATGCCGATTTTATAATTTAAGTTTTGTATCTTTTATGTTAAGGTTCAATTTCATAAAATTACACATTTTGTTTTGTGTTACTTTTGTTCTGACTGTGATGTAGATATAACTAGATACTACCTAGTACCTATCTATTGCTAGCTGATAAGTGTACCTTACAAAATTCGTTTTGTAAGGTACACAAAATTTTTTTTAGACAGAGAACAAGAGTTTGACTACCATCCTGTCTAATGTTAAGCAGCGATGTGGACTACGATGGAGCACACTTGTTCATTAGGTATCTATTTACCCGTGACTTGTTATCTTGTGCATTTTGAAAATGTTAATATTATGTTTTATGTCATGCTTTGCTTTTGTGTTAGTTTTCTTGACGTGTCTTAACTTATTTGCACACGCTTGATGCTTTTCAAACGAAAATTGTTTCATAAAGATTCTGTTTGCTGTGATAATACAATGTATGCACTGAGATTTGATAATGCACATATCATTAAATAATTATAATTTCGAAGGAAAAAAGACTTAAATACATAGTAGAGAAACGAGTAGGTATGTATCTCGCTGCCTGCAGATTTTTTTTTATTTGATTATGTATCAAATACATAATATACATAATATACTTTACACATGTCTCCCAGCTAGGTAGGCAACAGAGTTACGGACCATGATTTGTCACGCTCCTGGTATACCTCTTGTGTTTCATGCAACATTTATCATCTTTTCATACAATGATTTTTTCGGTGTATAGTAATTTTTACGACACCTTCTTTCGATTTTTAAAAATTTTTGGCCAGTTCAAAAAAAAAAACAATAGGTAGCAAAAAAAACACTGGCCACTTTTAATTTTGAAATGATTTCGATTTTTTTAAAAGCACAATATTTGGAGTTAGTTTCGTCCTTATATGGTGCATAAAAAGCATCATAATTTTAAACTACAAACAAAATTAAAGAAAAGCGTCCGTTTCCTTAACATCATTCATCATCAGCCACGTGACGTCGAGGCCTTCCCCAATGATTTCCATAATTATTTGGAGGGAAATGGCAATAATCGCAACGCTTTGGCAGACGGGTTGGCGATCGCAATGGTTTCACTTACAGAGAGCGCTGCTGCCCGTCCTCTGGAGAGTTACCCCCCCGGGATCTAGCCCAGTCGTCGTCACTGATTGAGCTCTTGTCTATTCTGGATGCCGCTGTAGATCCTGGCTTTAACAGGAATCACAGTGGTGGGAAAGTGGGTGGGAATATCCCTTTTTCAAAAATTGGAGAGTTCCCTCGGTCTCTTACGACTCCCAAGACGGGAAAAATTGGGATGGGGTGGTGACACAGGTATTCTATTCGCCGTCACCACACTTACACCATGAAAATCAATGAACAAACTCACCACAAAGAACAATCCCCCCAGTATCAAGCCTCTCTTTCTACCAAGGTGATCCAGAATGAAAGCACCGACTATTGTTGCGACCATGCATCCCAACATAGGCAGAGATCCGAGCAAGCTCAGCTGACTCTTACTGAATTCACCGTTGAGAAGTGTCGGGTTGTCTTCGTAGTACCTTCCCGAGTAAGACGGCCACGTCAATATGTACGCTATTAGGAATACTGGCATTGACACTAGAAAAAAAAATGGAAAGACACGTTTTATTACACTGGGGGCACTAGCACAGCGCGCCAAGAAAGAAGTGATAAGACATATCGCACCCTCAGTATAATAAAGGCGCAATTCAAAAAAATTAAATAATTAAATACACTTCACGCCTTTAATCCCAAAGAGGGGTAGGCAGAGGCACTTGCTAAAGCAAGTATATCGCACCCTCAATATAATAAAGGCGCAATTCAAAAATCCGGTAAATTGAGTTACAACCGAAACCTTACTAAAAAAAGCTCGCTCTATCCGATGAAATGTAAAACAAAGGCATATTTATGATAGAATAAAGAATTCGAATTCGTGTTGCCTTTTTTTAATTAACATTGAATTTAAAAAAATACATCAGAATTAAACCATTTTTTTCTTAGTATCATAGCAGACCTCCTTAACTTTAGTTTTAAAATATAAAACAGTAATATTCTCAGGAATTTCAGTGAGAAATAAACAGTCAAAGTGAAAAGTTATAAATCGCGCAACGTTTTTTGCAATTTCCCAAAACTACGGTTTTTTGAATTGCGCCTTTATTATACTGAGGGTGCGAGATTTATTGTGTAGCGTATACGCGTAGTCTATGTTCTAACATTAGACCGCAAAAAAAAAAAAAATCAAAAAAACATTACCCTTAACTGGTTCACTAGAGAACCATGTTTATTAAAGTATTCTGACCACTCGCTAGGGATTATGTAGGTAGGTGATACCTACATGGTTTATTGCGTATGTATTGAGGAGCGTCTGTGGTCCAGTTGGTCGTATACTTGACTTGTAACCGGGAGGTCCCGGGTTCGAGTCCGGCTACTGGACGTGTACCAATGGGACTCTTTTTCAGAGCCTATGTACCGAACGCAACGCTCGTACGGTGAAGGACAACATCGTGATGAAACCAGCACACCACAAGGTGTGTGAACCCTATAACGGCGATGGGCTCACCCTGTCACGTTGGGTTAAATACGCTTGGTGAACCGTGGGTATTTGCTTTAGCAAGTGCCTCTGCCTACCCCTCTTTGGGATTAAAGGCGTGAAGTGTATGTTATGTATGTATGTAAATTGAACGAAAGGTCGACAACTCGACGTTGACATTACCAAAGAATCCTCGGCACGTGTCGAGGTATTTAAACCAAATTATGAGATTATTTGTTTAAAATTTTAAGTAGGTAAGTACTCCAAAGTTTTGCCAAGCGAACTTGTCACTTATTGATAGGATCACATAGTAGTGTATACTATGCTGCCAATATAATGAGGAAAAGGCATAATTTCCCATTCAAGGAAAAGTGGGCTCAATAACTGTTTCGCTCCAAGGATAGGTACATCTCACTAAATAAGAACAGAAGATCAATGAACTTTTTTTTGTTAAGGCAACTTCCACGAATATAACACGTTTTTTATTGTAAAGTTTCATTATAGTCCGTTAAGTGTTTTTTGCGTGAAAGAACAACGAACGTCCAACCAGTTAAACAAACATTTCCCTTTATCTACATTTGCCTGGAATAGATACAAATGCGCCTAAATATCTGTAGAAAAAACTTAATTTTACTCCTTATAATAATAAAAAAAAAGAGTATAAATTAGTATTTTGTATGTTACAAAAGTAAAATTTGACAGATTTGTGGTTTTCTCATAGATGTCATTGTCGTAACAGAACTAAATTTGGCGGAAATGGGAAGCTCCAACTTTTTTTTTAAATCGTTTAGAAATAACCTCGTAGGATGGACATCATTATTTGTTTTTATATACCACAGATTATATTGAACAAAACTTTATGTGTGGGGAAGGAAAAATACAATAAATATTAGCAGTAATCATAATAACAGGTTATTAATAAGGAATTTTTATTCACGTAGATCTATGTTTGCTAGCATCTAGAGCAAATGCATATAAATTAACTTCCCTGTGCCACAAGAACTATGATTATTTACGATAATCATAAATTATTGAAACTATGTAGGTACCTGTGTACCTAGGTGCTAATATGTATGAATATATATGAAACTTAGTTAGAGGTCAACTCAAAGGCTTTTTGCACAATTCCAATTAAATGAAATATTACCTTTTTCTCATAGGCTGTTAATATATGAATTTATTTACAGCGTTTCTTGTCCAGTTGGTCGCGGGTTCAAGTCCGACTACTGGACGTGTACCAATGGGACTCTTTTTCAGAGCCTATGTACACAACGCAACGCTCGTACGGTGTAGGACACGCTATAACGGCGATGGGCTCACCTCCTGTCACGTTGGGTTAAATAAGCGTTGTGAACCGCGGGCATTTGCTTTATCAAGTGCCTCTGCCTACCCCGCTTTGGGATTAAAAGGTGTGAAGTGTATTTTAAATTTAACTAGCTAACCCGGCAAACGTTGTTTTGCCAATATACATTATAAACAGTCTCTGCTATTATTTGTACGTAATATACATTCCTTCTCGAGACCTTCACCTAAAATCACTGTATCTGTTAAAGAAAACTGTATCAAAATCCGAGGCGTAGTTTCGAAGATCTATGCATACAAAGGGACAGACTATGTTTGACAGGAAGCGACTTTATTTTATACTATGTAATTAAAAATTGTGGTTATATTCCCAACAGTTCGAACTATACGCTGTTTCTTCAATCTTCAGATATTATTTCTATTAAGAATATAATTTATCCTAACCTAATCTATGTAATAAGTGACATTTACATACATAAACTCATATCCACAATTAATATACATTGGCAAAACAATTTTTGTTGGATCAGCTAGTAGTCGCACGATGTGTGACATAGCAGCTAATCACAGCGCGTATTTGTTCTATGTCTTGTCTTTCTTGACGCGCGTGCTAGGGCCACAGGGGGATAGAAAGCACTCTACAAAGATGTCTTCGATATCACCTTGCTCTTGATCTTAGACCTACGTATTTCTATTTACCTAAAACTAGCGAATTGTGGGAACTGTACTTATAAATATTCAAGAATTATACATTTTATCTAAACTAGAGCAAGGAAAAAACATCCTACACTTAACGTTTTAGTAGAATACCTGATTCATAATTATTTGCATCATAATAATATCTTTTAAAGGTGAACATTTTAAAAAGATTTCGTGTTAACCGATTAGGATTTTGAGGTTAAACGTGGCCAAGAAACTTTGTATTGGTGTTTTAGATTTGGTAACGTTAAACTTTTTCATAACAATAAAACATCTATTTTATTCAGTTTCCTGATCTTTAAAGTGTTGAATAGTAGTGCTAGGTGCCTTTTTCCACTCTACATAGAGCTTTTGTTTTATCTGGATCTCACTTATTGTGCCGGAGCCGTTTTTTACATAACTTTTAGAGCTTTTTAGCTTTAATTTTGACACGTGTATTTTTGTATTGATTTTGTCTTATCTTATCATCTGGTTCAGTCTGGTTATGTTTGGAAGAGCTTGTTTTAATGGAAATAAATGGCATTTTTCATTGGTTTCTAGCCGTAATGTTTTAGGCTCTCGGAGGTTAGGCGACCACACTCATCAATTGGATACATTAGGGAGATCAGCTTTATAGATGGGATGTCGTACGAGCTGACTACCGGACCTGAAGATTTAGGTTTATTCAGGGATATGAGCTTGTGACTTGCAACTGAAACGGCCCGTATTCACATTCTTCACTGCTTATTTAGCTAAATGTGGCCGAAGGGGCCTTGTTATCTTAAGTTTTTGTCCACCTTTTTAGAATTACTGATTTGAGTATATGTATGTACAAGAAAAATCCACCATAAAAAGGAGAAGCTTATTTAAGGCCTTACACTTTTATATTTATTATTCAATGATTAAATAAACATTGATCGGATTTGTCATTCTTTTGCTGAGCCTTTGGAGAGGCTTGGAGGCCCAGCAGTGGACAAGCATGGGCTGGTCATGATGTGTTCAACAACATAGTTGCACCCATAGAACAGGGTAGGTTCCTTTTTCATTGACATCTGCCGAAATTCACTCAGTAGTTTCTACAGAACTAAGATTTCTACTAAAAAGGATATTCACAAATCACACATTTATGTCTATTACTTTACAATGAGAAATTAAAAAAAAAGAATTTGTCAAAGTTGAAAGAGGTGCAACTACGTTAGACTATGATTGTTCGTCTTGCTCTTTTACGGTTATTTTTAATCTGCTCATTTCCCATAACTCTTACACAACCAAAAAAATATTCCAGGTGTTAGCGATATGTGCATTGCTAGTGGCCGGTGCCGCCGGCAGCGCTACAGTGTGGCCGGGAGCGTTGCCACTTACCGCAGTGTCTCCGGTGGCATCGCAGAGGCTAGTGTCTCCAGTCGCCCCCGTGGCGCTGGAGAAACCGACCGTGAAGACCGTCCAACCTGTCACCACTAAGAGCTTTGGCTACACCACCACGCAGTACTTTAACTCGGTGAGTAATCACAACGTTATCATTGTGAGCATGCTTGAGTTCCTATATAAGTAGATTGACGAATGGCATGAACTAGAGGCCAAAGCACCTTTTTTATGTCGGAGGCAGGAATTGTGCCAAGACACCTGCCTCTAGGACGACGGTCACAGGTTTAATTCACGCATCCGACATCAAAAAAATATTATGAGTTGTACAATTGTTGGTGCCAAATGTGTTTAATCAGATTACTTACTGTACTGTGTTTATTTGTTTTTGGATGAAGGAGAAGTAGCATAAACACAATGTATAAACGTAACTCGAGCTTTTTTATGTAGGTACTTTTTTTTTGAAATGATAATTTCTTCAATAAAAAGCAACGAACTTACCACCTTCATTCATATAAATTATCATATTAATCGGAATAGTAAAATATAGAAATTGGCGCAAATCGTTGAAATTTTTCTAACAAGAGGTTGTGGTACGCGTGACAAATGAACTGAGAACACGTATAACTGCAATGCAGTGTCATTATTTTTCCAATATTTTTCCGAAACAGTCGTGGAAACTTAGAACATTTCTTTCGTATTAACTTCTTACCACAACTCGAACCTATATTTTTACGTCACGCAAATTCAAATACTGTTACGCCTGAATATACAGTAAGAGCAATTTTTAGATGAGAGAATTATAGAGATTTTGAAATATCTTAACTATAGGTACCTACTGAAAAACAGTCTTCATAATATAACTGTTATGAAACAGCGGTAAAAATAAGCTTTACTTTCACTAACCTAGAGTGAAGAGAACTTTAGGAATCGTAAATTTCTACTTTGACATTGGTGAATCGTTAGAAAATTACCCAGTAATCCATTAATAACTATAACTAGACTATATTATTAAGGACTCCTCAAATATCCTAGGAATACGGTAAAAAATAATGTTTTAGTTACTTTTAAATACTGACTTAAGTCCTATGGCACCCCAGTGGTACAAAGGGACTATAATACATGGCGCCCCACCATCCTGTCTACGACTGCTCTCGTAGACTAGCAGCAGACCAGCTTGTTGCATTGATTTAGTAATCTGCGGAAACTGGCAACTTCGTAGATACTGTCAACAACAACTTCATGTCTTAGATGTTGTATGTCTACAGACATTTAAAAGAACGCTTATTTTTATTTTCAGTACCCGTACCCCTACAACCAGATCAGCCCGCTGCGACCAGGTCTGAACGTTGCGTACCAATATCCTTCCTACCCTGTATTTCCTTCATATCCCTCTTACGTGCCAGTAAACTCATTCGTACCCCAAACCACTTTCGTTCGACCTCCGAGCTCGTTTATCTACCCTGGTATAGAGAGCCAAATTCCTCAAGGCAGTCCTGCAGCTC
Organism: Conopomorpha cramerella; assembly: GCA_012932125.1. Taxonomy (NCBI): domain Eukaryota; kingdom Metazoa; phylum Arthropoda; class Insecta; order Lepidoptera; family Gracillariidae; genus Conopomorpha; species Conopomorpha cramerella. The sequence goes on along the minus strand of SJJU01004068.1, from coordinate 37,244 downwards.
CGGGTTACCCGATCTTCCCGGCGCCACCAAGTGTTCCTATTGCTCCCTCCCCTCCTAACTTCCCCTCCGCTCCTTCGCCACAACCCGCTGGGGACTCGGATTCCGATGTCGTGGAATCAGCTGATCAAACACCGTCTCAACCGGACCAACCTTCAGCCGCCCCGACACCACTGCCGGATAAACCATCTATTTTGGAAGATCGATTCCCGACTCAGGATACGTCATCAGGCCAACCACCTGAAGTGGCGAATACTTTCCCCTCGTTCCCCCAGCAGGATCCAAATTTCCCATCGTTCCCTCAACAGGGTGGACTATTCCCATCATTCCCGCAAGTACCACAGCAGGAGGGAAACTTCCCGTCTTTCCCGCAAATACCGCAAATACCGCAACAAGATGGTAATTTCCCATCTTTCCCGCAAATACCGCAGCAAGATGGCAATTTCCCTTCGTTCCCCCAAGTCCCGTTCCCCGAAGGTTCTCTACCCAATTTTCCCCAGATCCCCGGTTTCCCCCAGTTTCCCCAGTTCCCGCAGTCACCAGCGTCACCTGAGACCCCCGAGGCTCCGTCTACTACACCGGCACCATCAATCCCTACTACCGATGATGGTGATCGAGGCTTGAATGATGAAGATACGGTTTCTATCGAATCCGCCTGATTAAATATTTGTTGAATTATGATATATTGTTTTTTTTCCCAATTTAACTAATGTACAAAATAATTTTATACAGAAATCTTAAGTAGTTTTTTTTAATGAAACAATGTGTTTTATTACAATGCCATGATCACAGGATTCCTAACCATACTACTACATACCAGCCAATGGGAGTGGTCTATATATGCTATATCTAAGTCTTGAAGTCAAGATCTGTGGTGGCGAGTAGAAGTACAAATTAAACGTGGCTGGTAGCTGAAGTTTCTTGTACAAGTAGAACTCGTGTATTTGAATTTTCTTTATCTCCTCGAATGACACCAACAAGACTAGCCCACGACAGTAATACAATGGCAACTTGCTGTTCAGAAACATGAACTTCTGTGGTACGTAGGTCCTTAAAACCAAGCATTGAAGGAAATGGAATCTTGTATTGTAGTCCATGATCTGAAAACGAATAGGAGAACAAGGGTAAGAGAGGTAAACCAACTAATCCATCCATCAGTGTTTACCAAGTGCTCCTATTCTAAGATCTATTCTAAGAGCGAGTGCTTGGTAATAGAAAACTCACATTAGATATAGACTTTGGCGTGAAACTCATGTATACGTAGAAAAGAAAAGAGGTTAGCAGGTAAAAAGGAGCCCAGTGGGGATAGAACAATAAGAAAATTATAAGTAGTTTCGTGTCACTTCATTAGTTTTTTTGTGAAGTTTTAATCTAATCACCGCATGGGATAGTGGTGGCCGTAACGTACGTGAAACGAAAAATTTGAACGTTTCAGCAGCGCGCGTCAAAAAATACACGACGTAGAACAAATACGCCCTGTTATTGGCTGCTGTGTCACACATCATGCGACTTAGATAGTTTCAACCAATCGCAGTTCCTGGTCATCTTTATTTCTTTCTTGGAGCGCTGTGAAGGGGATTCAATCAATCATTCATCATCATCATCATCATCAGCCCATACCTGTCCACTGCTGGACATAGGCATATCAATCATTGATGACGGTTTATTGACAACGTACTGTGCGTCCGAGGACTGAGGAGCTGGTACATGCGTGGTGTGACTTTCTAAGGGCTTTTGTGAAGGTGTCTTATATGTATGTGTACTAATTAAGTCATATACATTGGACTCACTAGACAAAGTGACAAGGGATTGAGCTTACCGTATCTAGTTTTGTTATTATACGATAAAAATATGACACTTACGTAGATATAATTAGCCATGACATCAAACTTATGCGTGCTGGTGTAGTTCAGTGTTTTATACAGATATTGTGGCTTTGTGATGTCAGGCCTGCACCAACCGAACTTGTAGACACTGTGTAGTGCCGCTGAAAAAAATACAAGTTTGTCCATAAAAGCATTTGCATTGCGTGCTGTTGTACTAACTGCATTAAAATTTGTTCTGCCATTATGATGTTGCAGTTAAAACGTGGTTCGTCGGTATAGCCCTTTAAATAGGGAAATTCACCGTCACTATTTTTCCTAGTTTGGTGTAGAGATCCTTTGAAGACTTCAAGGTCAAGGGTAGCTTGACAAATTGGATAACGGTGATAAGTCATCCTTTTTTACAGTATTTCTCAAAATTACCCAATTACGCTCAGAAGGGCCAAGCTCAAGTTTGAAGTTGGATATTGAAAAAAAAACTTATAATAAATTATGCTAGTACATACTTCTAGGTAATTCGAAATCGGGAATTTTCCTCTTGCGAACCCGTCTTCTACGACCATCATTGCTTTCGGGTACGCCATAAGATCGTTCTGGATACGCTGCCTTGCTTGCCGGCACAGCTTTCCAAGCTTCAACTATGACGGCACATGGAAATATATCATCTTTTAGCCTTTTTTTGGTGATATAAGGGAAACCCTCATGAACCCCACCACCGTAGTGTCAGACTTTCACTAATTAAAACCTTCCCGATGGCCTTCAACTGTCTGTCTGGAGCTGGGTGAGTACTAGACACCCAGAAAACATTCTTCATGTCCATTATCTTCTAGTCTGCGAGCACTTCTCGCACTTCGAGTATATTTGAATAATTTGCTCTTATTTTCATTCTGGTCAGTGCATTGTCACGATTCAAAATTTAATCATTTTTTAAGTTATTCTAAGAAGACTAAGAGGTGCTAGTGTGATTATTTATTTTATATGCGTCATTATCAAAATCTGCAATCAAAATGCTGATGATGGATGACTTACCAAAATATAATAACGTGACTATTCCAAACACTAAGCACAAAATAAAGTAGGAGTTATTCATTTCTTTTTGTCACGCACCACTGTCGGTGAATCACATGTTCTGATAAATGTTCTGAGACATGTTGATTCTCCAGAGAATTTCGTTGTAAACACAAAAACGTTGTTTGCATTCTTCTGTTAGATGTTGTGATTTACCTGTAAACTTCTGACCTGAATTCTTCTCACCTGAATGTGAGGGATTTCTTCAAAATTACTTGTGCACTAGGAAAATATTATGAATAAAATTTAAAAAATCTAATGTAAAAAATACATTGTAAGACTGATTTGGATGTGTGGTCAGAACTTGAGTGGCTGGTTCGATTCCTTGGTGCTGAGGCATTGGTTATAAACCTCTAATGTGTTGAGTTATCTAGCTGTGTATGTATTTCACGAGTATACTCAGTGTAAAAGGAACCCGAGTAATGATGTTAGATACGTCGTTGGGCTCATCAGTATGAACAACTTTTATTATGACGACACTGATGGGAAAAAAATGGGGTTTGCACTCCGGGAGTGCAGGCAGAAGTGAAAACAAGTCAAATGAAATATTGAAATAAATAAATCTTCTGTTTAATATTCATTTATAAAATAAATATAAAAAAAACTCTCAATCTCGTCTGTCGCATGGGCACGAACGAAAGCCCATGCAAATACTGCGTATAGCATGCAGCGCTCTCGCATACTTATACACTCTGAGTATACATTTAGGTATGTAATCTCGTCTGCCGCGAGAGCACGAAAGAATGCCCATGCAAAGAGCGCGTATAGTATACATATATTATAAGAATACACGAGGACTATATCTGTGTAAAATCTCATCTGTCGCGAGAACGGCTGAAAATGTTCACCCACAAAAGTGCCCAACGCGCAATAAGAAGTTTTGACTTCAAAATATTATCTCCATACTACATGACATCTCCCGAGACAAAAAATCTATCATGTCTATTTTGTGTGGAGACAACATTTTTGAGGTAAACCTGTAACAGTATTTACCGCGTAGTACCCAACTTGGAACGGGATCCGTAGTGATACTGTGCAATGTAAAAAAAATACCTTACCATTCTTTAATCTATTTATTTCTAAGAACATGACTAAAACATGGAGGTATAGCTATGAATAATAAATATACTTAACTAAATAATAAGACACTTAAACTACAGTCACTTGTAATAAATAATAACAGAGTTTGTTTATGTTTGAATACATTTTTCTCTTTACATTCACGTCTGTAAGATTTAGTTACGCAAGCGAAAATGGTGCAACTGCGATGCCTTAGCTAGTATTGTTATAAGGCTGATATATAAGATAGGGATTGCAATAGGGGCACATACATTTTCAGTTATCACAATTCACTCATAACTACTATGAACGTACAAAATCCATTTAAAAAAAGGATCTTCTTTAGGTTTAAAATAACAGACAAGCAACGAATGTTCCTTTCAATGGTCCTTTCCTTTCTATTTAGAACGCTCTTCCCTGATATTTAGATGATATCACCAAATCATCGCAACGTTAGATTGAAAATGGGTCTTAACTGAAATCTCAATTTATTCCGAAATTACGTACCTTGTTCTATCCGGACCAAATCACATGAATTTTTTTTAAGGGATCAAAATAATCTGCACATTTTTTTATCCTCATGTTACACGTTCCACCCAGTATAATACACTTTATTATAGAATACCAAAAGGTACACAATACAACCTTCTTTAACTAACGCGTTCCCTATGTACTAAAACTAGTTATACTTCCTCTTGATGATGCACGCCCAAACGGTGGCTTCATCAGACTAACCCACATATGTCTTGTGGCCGGATCACAAATAATGAAATACACAAATAAAACGAATCCCTGCAAAGTAGAGGTCAGACAGAACAAATACGACCAGATTAAACTATTAGAAAAAGACATGACACCAAATATCCATGTCAATCCAAGGAGGAAGAAAAGGAATATTGATAATCTAAGTTGCGCTTTGACTAGGTCCAGGTCAGATGACCTGATCACACCATTCGGACCTTTTGTGATGGAGTACATGACTGACAGGAATAAAGACATGTTGATTATTATAATGACAATAACAGGTACGAGAACACCTAAAATGAAATATATGCCATGGGGATAGCAAATTGGCTCACATTCGAGAGAAGCTTCTGGAAGGTAGCCATTCCTATTAACAGCTAGAACGGCGAGGACTGGAAGGGCTGGCACTCCCCAACCGATAACAGTTAATTTGATCATAAAACGGGATGGTCGTTTAACTCCAATAACCCTCACATATCTTATGAATTGTAATACTGCCGTTATTAACATCCAAACGAATCCCGCCAATATTGCGTAGTGAAGCAAAGCTCCTAAAATTATGCACGCTGCTATTTTTCTATCTGAAACCTCATAAACTCCTTTAGATTTTATAATTATGGAATCTGCCAAACTGAAAATGATAATGATAATAAGAGGTATAGCTATTGCTGCGCTGAGCTGTAGAAGTACTTTGGTGCCAGCTTTTCTTCTCCATGTGCTGAAAATTAACGCCGTCAACCAAATACCACTTATACCAACTAAAGACAAAAAAGAACCAGCGAGAGTTATTATGTTTAAAGCCTTCTTATGCGAATCGGAAAGATTTCGCAAATCTTGGACAGTTATTAACTGTGCAAAGTGGGTCATATGGTAACATTTGCAAATTGCTAAATTATCTTTTTTGTCAAAGAAGGAACATCCATATTTTGCCCAAGAACCAGGTATATTGATATCTTGGGTTTCTTGAAAGTCCCAAAAACCGCAAATGCTTTGAGTATTTCGAAAATTTACCTCACGGAACACAAGAGGAAGAGGATACAATAAATCTGATGAAAAACCAGGAATTTCAACTTCGACTATTCTGCTATTTAATGCATATTTTCGGTTTTCTACTATTTGGAATATAGCATCGTTTCTGTAAATGTTAATGACAATATAAGACTCCGTTTGATTTGTGTTATTCAACGGTATCAGTGAAGTGAAAACGTCTTCAGGAATCCATGTAGCGATCTCTAAATGTTTATACGCCAACACTTCTTCCAAAGTACTATTTAAGAACAATGGAAGAACTATCATGTCAGTAAATAAGTCAGAATCACTGTCTTTCAATAAAGCAATTCCAGTAATGTTGTTGAACATGGGAAACGATATCTGGGTCAGGAATTGTGGCTCAATAGCCAGTTGATATGAATTATTTGCATACATAGAGCCAGATTCGGGTAAAGCTAATATTTCAATAATGTCGGTTACCGATTCAAGTAACATATTCGTAGAATTTAAAGTTTGCGCTAGATTGAGATAATTTGAATTTAAATCCATCAATCTATCAGCAGCCCACGCTATGTTTTCCAGATCGCCTAATTCATATGTAGACTTGTTGTGTCTTGCCATTATAGAAACTTGCTGAAGAGACATAGAGAGGTAGTAAATATCGGCGGGAATAATCATACTTGTATCGTTCAATATATAATTGAGTCCGTCGGTAAGGAATCTCGTGGTACTGTTATTATCAACATTTCCTTTTACGAAATCGTACAAAAATGTTGTTTTATTTGTGGGTTCGTAGTGCCCGTCACAAGTTCCATCAACATCACCCCAATATGATCCAAATATATAGTTCCCTATACACCTTCGTGTTACTGGTAAACCGTTGCTTTGCAAGCAAAATTGTTTCGGAGCTGCTATTTCACCCATGGGGGTCAATTCCCAATCTAATCGAATTATGTCAATGCTCCTTGTAGGAAGACAGTAGAGCACACACGTTATGTTAATAAAGGTAATATTATTTGCTGGTAGCTCTGCTTTTAACACATTTTCGACTGTTTCTAAAGTTTCTTTTAAGTCTGTCGTGTCATTTTCATATTGTTTGTTTGCTACTACATGGACGTGTAATAGTAAAGTCATATGAGGCACATTGTATTCCAATACATCCATAACAGTTACTTTCTTAGCATTAGCAATATTGGTTATAATATCAGTTATGTTGGCAAAATCTGGTATGTCAGAAATACCGCTACTTCTATTATAAACTTTGACACATAAAACGAACACGTGCTCCAGATCTCCTTGTGGATTTGCTATTATTCTCTTAGATTTTATAAGAGAAAAATTCTTACTGTGGCCTTCGCACCAATACTGCGCCATTCCAGTTGTTACAGGGTCTATCTCGTATACTATCTTGTCAACTGTATAAATTGTTGTAATGTTAGAGGTTGAGCTGGTGGTTTGTATAGGTACATCATTGATTTGGATAGCTTGTGCAAATCCTTTTGCATTCGAAAAACATTGAACGCCTTTATCTGTGTTATTATATCTCCATAGACCAGAGGGTATAAATACACTTAAATATAGTTTATCGTCTAATTTATTGTACTCGAAATTAAGTTCCGTTTCTTCATAAGTCATATTCATCTCGCAAGCCATGCATTGGAACTCTCGTCTCTTATCAGTAACTCTTACAAATCCTTGAGAATTTATCACACCTGCTAAATTCGATTCTGTGACAGATGTGTAGTTATTTGTGTAGGTAAAGAACCAGCACCACTGATCATCTGCATTGTTAATCCCCGCCATTTTTGTGTAAACGAACGTAGCTAGTTCTCGTTCTGCGTTATTGCCCATTGGTTTATCACATTTAGTATTGAGGAAGTCATCGAATGTCAAGCCATTATTGTTATCTGAATGTACTATGCCAAAACAGGCACCATCATCCGGCATGAACCTAAATGTATTGTACCCTTCTGGACACTTGGCTGGGTTGTGTGCATCATTGATGTAGAAGCATAGACTAGGGTATTCTAAACTACATGGTTGCGTAATCATTACCCGATTCTTCACATCAAGCAGCAAGCAAGAATAAAATATTGATGTCGCAAGTGGGAGTGAATTCCGAGATCTTACTTCTCTTCCCCAATTAGGTCCGGGTATCGTCCACACTAATGGGTTGTATATTTTCTGCCTTCGGGACGGAAGCCAAAAGTATCTTGAAGTGTTACTGTTGTCCAACTTGTCTAATAAGGAATTCAGATCATGCGAGTTTAAGTCGGTGATAGTTGTAGCACCACCGCTTTTATAACAAGGGAAGTCCCAAATTGATGCATCACTGATTTCATAGCAGTATTCGGTACTGTTGTAGGAAATTGTGTGGTAACCAGGCGGACACGCTGAGTCGTCGAAATCGTGCTCCACGTGATAACAAGTGACGTCAGCTATTGGTGGTGTCCATTCGTTATTAGAACAGTTTCTTGTCAGCTTTTCACCGTCCGAGTTGAAACACACAGGACTAGATTCCAAGTTTAAGCCGCCAGAGCTTGATGGCCACGTCGCTTTGAGACCACTCATGGAATATTCTTCAGGACATTCCTGAAAATTGAAAAGCATTCATGACACCAATCATTCATAAAATATTTATTAACTATCTCTATAACTATATAGTCCAAATAAAATAAAATCCTATTTGGTTTCCTGACTGATTGAGAACTTTTAATTAAAAATGTTCATGGCCCTTACGCAAGACGAGGACAATTCTTATTGGATTGGTTAGCTTCTTTTCGTCTGTGTATGTCCCAATTGGCAAGAAAGATATAATTTAAGGGAGATTATATCATATATCGCTCTAGTTTATGGGCATAACCTTAAGCCTAAGTTTATGTACGAAAACATTTAATCCATGCTCAGTATAATCATACTGATACCGAATACGTAAATGATGGTCACTAAATTTAACATATAGTCATTACTGTTTTCTTTGATAAAGTAGTGTTTTCCATTTTTATTCAGGTAAACAAAATTAAAAAATAAAATAAAAATACTCTTCACGTCTTTTAATCCCAAAGCAGGGTAGACAACAGTGTAAACCAAGTCAAGCTAAGAGGCACTTACCAAACCAAAATAAAAGTAACAATTAAAATTTATTACAAAAAAATATTTAATACTTAGTTTAACAAAAATAATGCACTGACATACGTAGCTAGAAAGGAACTGAGAAGGGATCAGTCCGGATTACCGATAAACAATAATTTACTTACTTGTTTCGATAGTACAGCGTACAACAAAACCAAAGTAACACAGATATAAAACCGAGCACGCAAGAGCGACATTGCGTACCGCATCATCAATAGCAACTTTATGTCACCTAGGTGTACTTTGGCAGCGAGCGGCGGAGCTTTATCAGAGAGCCTAATCAAAGCACTCGTTCATTGGATGTTTAGATGTAGCCTATCTGCAATTCAATGTATATAGGATGATGTTATTTATATTGTACGTTAGCGAGATTTGTCATAATTGTTTATATGGTATTAGAGTTAAAGGATATAAAGATTGAAATTTGTAATTTTCCATATTATTTCAACCCTTAACCGATTATGCCGATTACCCAAAATTGCCCTTAGGATCCAGGTTTCCACTTTTTGCATCATCATCATCAGCCACATGACGTCTACTGCTGGACGAGAGCCTCCCGCAATTATTTCCATGATCATTTTGGGGAATGCCAATTATCGCCACGTTCAGCAGGCGGGTTGGTGTCGCAGTGGTGTTGTGGTTTAACTCACAGAGAGCGCTGCTGGCTGTACTCTTACGACACCTACGACGGGAAAAGTTAGGCTGGGGTAGTGACACATGTATCCTATTCACCTTCGGTTTTTGAATACATAGTCACAACATTAAGTTAACAAACTATCACCTGTTGTTCCGGATTGTTAGAAGAATTAGACGACGGTGTCCCCTGTAAGACCGCGCGTGGGGTCGTAGTGTGGTTCCGAACACTTGTCGAACGGTCCGAGATGAAATGGAGCACCCCAAATTGGCCCGTTACCGCCGTGAAAGACAAAATCACCGGGGTGGGAGGACCAGCCTTCGTGGGCGCAGGCGGTTAGTACGATCTTCAATTCTGAAAAATCCAACCTGTGTTTAATTCTAGGAATCGCCTATACACTTAGTTTCAAAATGCTGTTGTTGAATGCTTACCGACTAAACATCTAAACGTACAGGTAGTACAACTTGTAAAGTACTTACATTGTGTCTACAAATATAAACCTGACTATACCTAGGTTGGAAAAACAGACTCAGCATCCGAGAGCAAATACAATTTTCCAATCCAGCTAGGTCGTAGTATCCAACGACATCCACTCCAGGTTCGATTTTCCAGGTAGGAAGATCGGACTAACTGGACGTAGGGTGAAGAATATCCTTGGCGTGCCCAGGACTCGGAGAGCAGCGATGACAGCAGAGACCCATCAGAGTTTTTTTTGTTTAGTCAGTAGGCATCTGGCACTACCCCGTCGCCCCCATTGCATCGTGTTGATCGGTAATAAAGGTTGACTAACATCACTGTAGTTTTGTTTACCAATCTATATTTACAATTATTTCATTGTTCAAGAATAATGACTAAACATAAGCTGACTTTAAATATCTAAACAACATCTCTATCAATAGTATACTTTGAAGTAAATCGCGCAAAGCAAACATGTCCTGTAAATCGCTCTTCGTTGTTGCAATTTATATTGCAATTTTCAGTAAGTGATTTCTGTAGTGCCATCTAACTTTTAGATTACTTAATTACTAATATAGAAGTATAAATAATACAACAACTATGCAAAACGCAATCTCAAGCATTATCAACCAGATTTAAAAAAAATATATTATTTTTTTCGTTTCAAGATATTATGTCAAATAGGTGATGAAGAATTTCCGTGGTGTAATTTCAGTGAAATCAGCATTTTGTTGGCAATATTTCACAACAGTGAAACAATTGATTCAAGAAAACTCGGCTCCAGAAGAGGGTAAGTAATGTTTCTATTGACCTATGAAAGTCAGCATTTAACAATTAACTATGTGCTCAAGATAAATAGAAAGCAAAATTCTTCTGCTGTTTCTTTAGAAAACAAACGTGTGGAATTTTCATAAAATAGAAGTCATAAGTTATTTAAGAAGAGTCTGAAAACACTTGCAAAGTCAAAATATTTTATTTTCCTTTATCATCTTCATGATAGCCCACTGACTAAACACAACTGCTGGACATAGGCCTCCCCCAAGGCGTGCCAGGCCCTCGGTGCCTTCCTCCGCCAATGTGTAACGAAAAAAAAACTAAGTAGTTTCTGTAGAATGAAGTAAATGCTGAAGAAAGCAATGGAAATTAAATCAAAAAAGTTTTAATTTTTTTTGCAGAGACTGTTCATTCAGAGTATGAATTTGGGGACTGCAAGAGGAAAGACATTGTGTTTTACATTCACAAACATTTGGACCATTTGGAAGTTTTGGGGAAAATCATTATAAGGGTGAGTTAGTTCTGACTGACCGCGTTTCTCCTGGTGTATATAAAAAGAATGCAGGTAACCAGCGGCTATCGGTAGATTTGTTCATTTCCCGCGCTAACTTAATTTTATATAAGTATTTACCAACCGGTAGACAATCGCTAATTCCCTGTGATCGCTACTGAGTTTTTATTCGTCATAATTCTGCATCACCCATGAACCTTCATGAATGACAGCACTTTTGATTCCGGGGCCAATGTTTTTTTTTGCATCAGTGAACCGTTCCGTTTAAAAGATGCGGTGTGTCAATATAATACCTAGTATGGATAATTAAATTTCTTACTTTCCAGGAATGGTTGCCAATACCCCGCATACCTGTCTGCATCATCATACGCGCGACTTCCTTCATGGAGTACAAGTTCCGGAACACGGGCTACAACTTCCAGATGTGTGTGCCTCGCATCACGTACTGCCACTCGGGTTACCGATACAAATACTTCTATTACGAGTGGTACCTGCCTTATGACATGCAGGGCGGTATGAACTGGGACTTGTACTTTTACGGATCGCCCAGTTTGTTCTACCATTAATTATTTGTGAATGTCTTTTTCAAGTGTTCCAAGAAGTATTTAATTATCATCATCAGCCCATACTGGTCCACTGCTGGACCTAGGCCTCTCTAATTGCACGCCACTGTGATCTGTTTTCGGCTTCTCGCATCCAGCTTCTGCCAGCCATCTTGCGTATATCATCAGTCCACCTTGCCTGAGGGCGTCCTACACTTCGTTTGCCGAGACGCGGTCTCTACTCGAGAACTCCTTTTCCCCAACGGTCATCGGTTCTGCGGCTAATATGGCCGGCCCACTGCCACTTCAGCTTGCTAAAACGATGAGCTATGTCGATGACTTTGGTTCTCTGTCGGAATGTCGGAAGTCATAATTTAAACCGGGTAATAATTTAAACCAAAAATAAGCATTCCGCTTACTTTCGTTATTTGCTCGACGTTTCGACGCAATAACATATTATGCCATAATAAGGTAGTACCCGGTTTAAACTATTAATATAGTAGATAATTAAAAAATAATATCCTGAAGTGCCTTGGGGAAACAAATCTTATTCAACTTCAGTCGAATTAATGCGTTACTCTAGCTGATTGTGTTAGCAGTATCTTATGTGGCTTAATGTGTCAAGGTTAGTAATTAGTTACAATTTAATTTTAATCTGAGGGCCTAAGCCAGCCTGTGTCTCTTGACAACATCAGACCATACTTAACCTTGTGATAGGAATTTGCTTTAACAATACATTGAACGAGTAGATAATCCATTCGAGCCTTGGAAATAAATGTAATTTTACATTGTCATTGTAATAAGAATTCCCGAAGCACGAAGGCATAGATCTCAACATTCTCACATTTGCCTTCATAAATATAAACACCCTGCATACTTTTAGAAATGAAGTATAAAAATAGAGTCATATAGGCAGTTATGCTAAGTAGATGGCTCTATAAAGATATTTTCCAATACCTGCTACGTATTTTATTGTAACATCATTTTATCATGTCAATATGTTTTATGAATAAAAAGCTTGCTGATACGCTATCATTCACTTAGCGAGTCCTATCATATTATGTGAAACCTACTCGAGTGTCACTGAAACTGTATTATTTTTTAAATAATAGGCACTACAAATGATAACATACCGGCTAAATGCGAATTGGACAAAATACGTAGTGACGTACACGTAAACGTCACAGTAATGTATTGTTGATATCGTACACGTTGAGGCCCTGTAACACGAACACAAGTTCCCCTGTTTTTTCATGGACTCACTATTTTGTCCCATCAGTGGCACCACGAGAGAGAGCTGTTTTTCGTAGTCCCACTAGTATATACAGTTGTGTAATTGTTCGTCCTGTATATTTGCTATCCTTTTATACATAAAGATAAACTTTTTCGAGTACCTATATCGAGAAGAGCCAGATTTTATACAGGGAGTAGGCCAATACACAGGGTTCTACAGGGTTCTACAGGTCACAAATTCGAGTATACATTCGATCAATTTGAACTCTTTTAGTTAGTCTGATGTGCTCCGAATACTTTAAAGTACATTGTAAGGCCTTTCCCTCCCCTCCTTTTTGAAGTCTCAATTCGTCTGTATTTTTTTTATGTTTGTTACCTCAGAACGTTCGCCTGGGTGAACCGATTTGGATGTTTTTGTTTGAAAGCTGGTGCTTCCCGTTTGGTGCCATATAACTTTGGTTCAGTTCCGACAATGGCATCCGTGAGAAAACCACATATATGTCAAATTTTACTGTTTGAAGTCGGTTCTTTTTTCTTTAAATTACTACTTATTCTAAATCGATTTTGAATTGTTATGAATACATGCACTACTAGGATATGAATAATGGTAACTGAAAATGTCTATTTTCAAAGTTCTTGCCCCTGTTGAGAATAGAGCCTATTCTGTATTTGGTCATATCAGAGAAACGCAAGTGCTTCAGAAACCTAGCTTCTAGTTTTTAAACCAGTATTAGACCCAGGCGTGTTTGTGTAAATTTCATACGGGTAACTGTATAACATTTAGGCGCAATATGTAACTTTACAAATACCTTTGAGTTTTTGCCATTTATTGATCATTGTGCAATTATTTTATTTCCATTTACTTTTCTATATTGCTGTCTGAACTGTAGTGATGTCTCCAAAGGTTCGAAATTACAAGAGCAAAACAAATAGAAAATAGGACCGAATGTGTATCAGAGCTAAAATAAAACTACTTCAATATATCGAACTATCGTATTAAAATATTATATTTTTACATAGAGCTAATACAAACATCTCAATCGAGCTACGAATCATTCCTCTTTATCATTTTGTAGTCCTCCTTTAGGTAGTGGCGGCGGAGGCACGTCGGGTATAGCCGGATCCTTCCCGGAGTAGTTGAGGATATTCAAATCATTAGGATTAGAAGGCGGTGGTGCTATACTACCCGCCTTAGGTTTCTCTGTCGCTTTCGGCGCAGGCGCAGGTTCTGCAGAAATCCCTTGACTCGGCCCAATAGAATTTAGGACGTTGGGAAACGGTCTGTATAAATTATAATACGGATTAATACCGAAAGGGTCGAATGAGTCGTAATATCTGAAGGTCGGGTATTGGTAGCTGAAGGGCGTCACTGGAGGAAACGCGTTGTATGGTCGCTCCAAGTATTTCCATTGGGAACCGTCAATGGGTACAAGTTGAGCGGGTAGACCGAATTGGTTAATTGGTATGGGGGATTCAGTCGAAGGTGGTTCTTGTGGCTTTGAGGATTTCGTGTCGTCAGTCTTCGGTGAGTCAGTGGGCGGTAACTCGGGAGCTTCCGGCGCTGGCGGGGCCTCTGATGAGGGAGTCTTCTCCGACGGAGCCGCTACCGGCGGTTGAGGAGTCGGTATGTTCGCGGCAATTGGGTACAGGCTCTGGAAAATTTATGTCACATGTTTAGTTTCAACGAACTCTATGATATTTTATTAATTATCATAATTTTCAGTGTTACAATTTGCTGTACGTTGATTTAAATCTCGATAGCCATTAAATCATTACTAGAATCAGAATTTGTAAGCTAAGTATTGAATAATGTTGACATTGGTCACAAAAATAATTATTGTTGTGTGAAATATTGTGAAAACTTCATTTATTGAAAAAGCGCAATTGGCGATCCAAATAGCCCAGAACCATACCACACGCTCGAGGCATATTATTACATCTTCAATTATAAAGTCCAATCCACCATGCCTCCGTGCCATAAAAAGTTAAAGTAATATTGTTATCGCTGTGTGAGAGGGATAGTGCTAGATGAGAGGTGTAGCCTGGTATTGTAGGCGCTGTGATAAATGTTCCCTCTCTTTCCTAAAAGTATTGAAACCAACGTGATAAAGAGTAAGTCTATAGCGCTATTCGGATACAAAAAGAGCCACATGTGAATGTCTTAAGTCATGTTTAAAACCATACCATTTCTATCGCGTCCTTGGCTTTCTGATTAAAATTTGTGCACCTTAACCGCTTTACCAACAAATAAATAAAGGCAGCATAAGTTATAGCTATCACACAAAAATTTGATTTGATTTGTCACTAAGTGAATGCAAGTTTAACTTATGCTCAGTTGCTTAGTTGTCACTGTTTTTAAAGAAATTCTACTTGTACTGAGACCAATTTCAATAGGGTCTAAAGAAACAAATCACCCTGTATACTGATAAATTTATATGTTTATAGTCATAATTCATAATCATCATGACGTCCACTGCTGGACGAGGGCCTTCCCAATGATTTCCATGAATCATTTAGGGCGAAATGCCAATAATCGCCACGCTTGGTTGGCGGGTTGGCAATCGCAGTGGTGTTGTGGTTTAACTCACAGAGAGCGCTGCTGCCCGTCCTCTGGAGAGTTCCTTCGGTCGCTTCATACGACTCCCACGACGGGAAAAGTTTGGCCTTGGATGGTGACACATGTATTCTACTTACCGTCACCACACGGCTAGAGTTTGGAGTAGTTTACTCACCGGTATATCCGGTTGATAAACGAGGGGGTGGTAGTGGAAGGGGTAAGCGTTGTGTAACACGGGCTGGTACACCGGGTAGGCCTTGCTGGGCTCCAGGTTCTGGTTGGAGGTGATGAGGGCATTGTACACCTTCGGAACACGGCCGGGGGCGGGCAGAGGCTGTGCGCAGGTCACCGCTACCAGTAGGAACTGGAAATAGATAATAGGAATTGTTTAGGATTTAGCACTGTTAATACTGCCTGACGGGTTTCGAAAGAGACATTAAGGGTCACAGCAGACATTTCGACTCTGATTGTAGTATGCATTGCTTGTTGTGGTTATTTGTAATTAGTTTTTTACGAAGTCATTATCATCATTTTCCTGCCCTTATTCCACACTAGGTGGGGTCGGCGCAACACGTTTCCTTTGGCCATTCATCACACATTAGGACACGTCCAGTAGTCGTAATCGATCCCGCGAACTCTCGATTGCAAGTCAACTATCCCACCAACTGGACCACAAACGATTAGGTTAGGGTTATTAGGAAAGTTTAATACGACGGCCGGCATTCTTCTAGGTCGCGGGTTTGATAGCCGTCACAGTCATAATCCTTAGTGATGCGCTAGCGTATTTGTTGTGTGTATTTTATTCTTAGTATTTTAATTTACTTCTTTTACTTCTCTCTTTGGCATCCATAATACACGGTATCCTAGTTTGGGGTCAGGTCACCGTGTGTAAAAATATCCAAGCCCATATCCATATTAAATTAAATATTAAAAAAATAAAGCATGGCGGCTATGAATTGGACAGCACAAGGTGGTCTGAAGATTTTCTGAAGACGGTTCTACATTGTCAGAGTAAGGAACAAGACTGATTGAATGACGTCCACTGCTGGACGAGGGCCTCCCCCAATGATTTCCATGATCATTTGGAGAGATATGCCAATAATCGCCACACTTAGCAGGTAGGTTGGCGATATCGCAGTGGTGTTGTGGTGTCAAAGAGAGCGCTGCTGCCCGTCCTTTGGAGAGTGCCCTAGGTCTTTTCTTACGACCCCCAAGACAAGAAAAGTTGAGATGGGGTGGTGAAACATGCCTATTCTACCAAAAAGCTTTCCATGCTGGTTAGGAATAGAAAAAAATATGAAATGATGTTTGCCTGGAGTGCAAAAGGCAATATCTAATTGGTCGATGAACTGATTATGTATCTTCACATAAAAAACCTTAGTTTTGCCAACCAGCCAAAACAGAGTTTCAAAATAGTTGTAGGTAAAATTAATCGAAAGCTTAGTTAAGTATGCAAAAAATAAGAAAGCATCATCGGAGATGTTGATTTATCGCTGTATATTGTATTGTGTCTATTTATAGTCCTCAGATTCGGTGCGTAATAAAAATGTCAGTTATTCTGATATCAGAGCGGCGAATTTTTCTCGGAATGAAATAACCATTTAATTGCTTATTAAGTATTTCCTTGTTACACCTTACCCGGTATTCCGTTATTTTAATGATGGAATTCATTAAATTAATTACCTACATAATATTGTGAATACCTGTTTACATTGTTGGTGTGTGCACCAAGTAATACAATAATCGATATTATAATTTGAAACAAGTTACTACAAAAACACACAATTGACCGTTTAAATTACTTGACCATGACTAAGATTTTTTCGTGTCTGTACATAATTAGCCGTGTGGTGACGGCGAATAGAACAAATGTGTCACTCCAGCCCAACTTTTCCCGTCGTAGGGGTCGTAAGAGGCGACCGAGTGAACTCTCCAGAGGATGGACAGCAGCGCTCTCTGTAGTTATACCACAACATCACTGCGATTGCCAACCCACCTGCAAAGCGTGGCGATTACTGGCATTTCCCCCGAAATTATCATGGAAATTATGAGGGGAGGCCCTCGCCCAGTAGTGGACCTCATGCGGTTGATGATGTACATAAAAAACTGCATCTGTTTTAGATTATTAAATAGTTAATATATCATACAATATACTTAATGACATCTAATAATTATTATTGAGGAGAAACTTGATAAGTAAATAACCAAAAATCACGCAGAAATGTGATTTTACACAAAAAATACTATGGGACACAGAAAATTAGTATGGGAAAATACGCGGATGAGATCGTCGTGGGCCCCAATTAGCATAATTATGTAAATCCTAATGTAAGTAGATACCTATACTTACGTTCTGGGGTAAGAATTATTACTAGCTGACCCCGCAAACGTTGTTTTACCAATATGCATTATTAAAAGTGTTTCTCTGCTTTGTATGCAAGTATTAAACTTATAAACCTTCCTCAATAATCACTTTATCTACTAAAGAACACTGCATCAAATTCCCTTGCGTAGTTTTGAAGATTTATGCATATGTATGCATAAATCTTAGGGTAATTACCTATGTAGGTACAGACAGCGGGAAGCGACTTTGATAATCAAAAATGAAAGTGAAAATTATACAGTGTTTTGTTATCTTCTGTCATTTGGATTATTTTTATCATGTGCAAAAGTAAACATCGTTAGTTTATTTCTAATTTGCGCTGCGTTTGTCAAGTCAAGAAGAAGCTTTTCCCTTACTATGTCTACTCAGCGATAGAAGTGCACCCACCCATACGTATGGACATATAACAAGACAAGACTCAATAAACGCCAAGTGTGTTAATAGACCTAATAAATCTTTATTCATAAACTAGTGGACACCTGTGCGTGTGGACATACTTACTGCATTATGCATAGAATTATTTCACGCGTGCTTGTTCGTGTTTGTTCTTGTAATAATAATTTTCCTCGTCCCTTTAATAAACCTGTTCGACGGACACAGAATAATGTTAACTATGAAGTATGAAAACAACGACAGTTGTTTGAAAATAACACTCTATTAGAGGTCAATGGAAAATTGTCATGTGCAGTTGTTCGACACAGAATGGCAGGTAGAAGGTATCAATTAGGATTCTCCTTGACTCGCGCTGTTCGATGTGAACTAGGTCCGCCAATTTAGTGTTCTTAAAACACAAGTACTTGGTCTTTGATTCATATCTAAGTACAGTTTTTTCTAAGTGTGTCCATATTGGATCAATACTTACAAATACAATAAATATATATTTAAGTGGACACGTGTGTGACTAAGGCCTCAGCGAACGTTCACCGACTAAATTAGTGACGTATGAAACAAGGACAATTAGCAAAAGGGCGAGACTGCACCAATGGATTTATTTTCAGAGCCTATGTATACCAGGCAAAGCTTGGATGAAACTCGCCTATCACAAGTTGTGCGAACTTTATAGCGTTGATATAACTGCTTATCATATTGGGTTAAATCACTTTGTGAGTCGTGTTCATTTGCTTAGCAAATACCCCGCTTCGGAATCAAAAGACATGAAGTCTTAGCCTGCAGCTGGTTGTATGAGATTTTATTCACTGATGAGATGGTTTTTATGAAATAGTCATTAATTTATGACCAAAGTTCGTTGGGATTGGTAATTAACTTTAATTCTATGTATCAAACTTCTAATACTTGACTAGGTGACGCGTACTTTCGGATGGGTTTGTTATAGTTAATCACCATGTTTAGTCAAATGTTCCATTGTTACGTAATAAGAAACAAAAAGGAATCACGTCAATAGGTAAATGCAATTGTAAATTTGCAACGAAATGTGTCACTCGATCAAGGTGAAGGTCGACTGTGCATGCGCAGGATCTGAGGGCTTACAGCCGCCGCCGCCGCCGCCGCAGTCCGGTCGCCAGCCGTGTCCGGCCGGTATCCGGAAGTCGATAACAAAAGAGACCTGACCTTGTCACAAGGCCCAAGAAATTCGGCGTGCGAAAGAATTTGCAAGGCGACGTACCTATTATTAAATACACTGACAATTGACAAGTGAAATAATACTTAGATAATTATAAAATCAATTGCTGTGGAGTCAAAGTCAAAAGGGAATTGGTAGTTAATACATTGTATGTTACGGAAGTAACATAGTTTGTTATGACGAAGTATAGAATTGGCAATATCCCACGAAATTTTGATGTGTACAATCTTACTGAATACTCCTCCAAACAAAACTATACTCCGATAATCATGCAGAAATATTTATTTTTCCTTTGTCTAGAAAATTTAAATTAGTATTATAATGTTAAAACAATATTATATAAAAAGAAATAGGTAATCGTTAATTGGGACAACGTTGGAACAAAACGAGGACGATTCTCGGAAAAATCACTCCTCAGCCCATTATACTAAAAACTTTCTACGAAGAACCCTTTATAAAAATGAAAATTAAACGTAATACTCATAATCAGTCATATGACGTCTACTGCTGGGCGAAGGCCTCGCTCAATGGTTTCCATGATCAATTGGGGAGAAATGCCAATAATCGTCACGCTAGCCAGGCGGGTTGTAGCCGGCAAGTACTTACCGTAAAATGAAACACGAAAAAAAGTAACATTGGAAAACCCGTTTCAGTTCCAATGAATCTAATTCTTGCGTTACATTTTATACATAATCACTGAAATGTTTATAATCAATCATTGAACATTTAGAGTACATTTTCCATGTCACTGCCTACAGGGTACGCGTGCCTTTAGCATTGCTTTAGTGTTACAAAATACAGTAAGAAACGTTAAATCCTTACTAATATTATACATCGGAAAGTGAGTTTGTTTGTTTGTTCCGCTTTCACGCCGTAACCACTGAACCGATTGCTTTGCATACGTAAAGTTAGAAAAAGAAGAAGTCCAGATTAAATAATAGGGTACTTTTTATCCCGGAAAAATTGATATTCCCGAGGGAATCTTCGATTTTTCCGTAGGAATGATAAGTTTTCTTATAGTTGTCCTTTATACCGCAATATAACCGAATCCACGCGGGCGAAGCCGCGGGCGGAAAGCTAGTTGAAAACAATCGTAAATCTCAAGAAAGTTAATCAAATCTATCGATATAAGCTTGGCTTCGATATTACGACCTTCTACACCCACATATCGATATACGCCAAAATGTCGACCGGTACGCCACAATTGTTCTTTATAAATCACTAACCTACATTAAATTACTACGCTGTGTGTTACTAACCTACTCGTACAAACATGGCAACAAACGACCATACCTATGAGAGTTATATAGGCGGTTTTATTATAGGTAAGTATACGTATGTTCTTTTTTTTTAATTAAATTTCGTGCCGCAGATGACCTTTGAGCGCAATATAATGGATGTTAGCTTTGAGCAGCTGGGCCGGCGTAGGCGCGTCCTGGTTTTAGTACATGTGCAAGCGCTGGGTTACACAACATAGACTGAGAATTACCCAGCCTAATGCACAATAAACAACGAGCTGTGGTATTAATCATTGTCATGTTGACATGAGTGTGGATATACTTGCGTCTGTGACCCAGTTGGTCGAATACTTGACTTGCAACCGGGAGGTCGCGGGTTGGAGTCTGGCTACTGGACGTGTACCAATGGGACTCTTTTTCAGAGCCTATGTACGTAATACAACGCTCGTACGGTGACGGACATCATCGTGATGAAACCCGCACACAATAAAATGTGAGTGAAATCTATAACGGCGAGAAGCTTGGCCCCTGTCACATTGGGATTAATTAATACGCTTGGTGAATCGTGGACACTTGCCTCTGCCTACCCCGCATTGGGATTAAAATGCGTGAAGAGTGTGTGTGTGTGGATGTTTAATACATTGCGGCATAAGGTGTGCTTGCGTTTAACCCACGTATATTTTTTTTTTAGAATACAATGATAAATAAATAACGTAGCTGAAACTAACTGTAACTTTTTCATGTACCTAAATGTTTAGCTGATTGCCACTTCATATGGAGAGGTACTTTTTTTGTTTTTAAAACAGGGTTCCTTGGGAAAAGTTGCTTAATATCATGGGCTGAACTAATTCTAGAGAATTTCTTAGATTATTAATTTGGCCTTGTATACTTGACAACTACCTCATCTGGGATGTACATAGCTGTCTTACTTCCCGGCACGTCGTAGCAGCTGACTTTGGGATCTGGAGGTTACCGTTTATTCAGGCTATGAGCTAGCAACTTGTAACTGAAGGCCCATATTGACATTCTTCATTATCATCATAACTGAAGGGCAGTGGCGTGCACTAGCTTTTAAGACAAGGATTAACACATATGTATAGGTAACTTGTCTACAAAATATAGGTACCTACCTATCTACTCACCCACAAAACATAGGACCTTCGTTAGCTTATGTCGTGAGTACAACAAACAAAGATCTAGCAATAACTATTTTATAGGTCGGGTAGCCAAAATACTAAGGTAGGCAGTGTATTTTTGCCTATATGGTGTGCACGTCACTGCTGAAGGCCCATTGCTATTCTGAACTGCTTATTACGCTAAATTAACCGAAGGGTTCTTGTGATTCTAAGGTTTCGTGAGTGCTGTCAAGTACTAGTAATTTTGTATTTTTTATCTCACTCTTTTAGTAAGTCACCAGAGAAGGATTGAAGTAATATAAAAGCAGGCATTCAAGTATATGCAAAAGGCTAATGAACTGTATTTAGTTACCGATTTGTAAAAAACCCTTTTAAAGAATAATAGGTAACGGTTTGAGCACTCTTTTTGGGAGACGGTCGTGGGTTCGATTGCCGCCTACGACATACTGCTTTAGTGATGAGCTTAGGCATTTGTTGTGTGCGTCTGCACATTTTATCTTTTTTTTAATGCACTATGAAAATTTGTTTGACTACCATCCTACCTAATGTTTTTCCTATTTATGTTTGTATGAAAATGTCATTATATAAGTAAGTAAATCAAAAAAACTTCTGAAAATACAAGGTAATGATGGTTCGGTAACAGATGAACCTTTACTTTACCTTTTTTTGATGATGCATACGCTGAGTACTTTGCTTTTTCGTGAATGAGTTACACATTTCCATCCATTGAAATAAACTTTCACGATAACAATAATTATTAGGACAGACGTACATTGATAAAGGTAGGTGTATATACCTACCATAGACAAAGAAAAGAACATCTTTCATTGTTACCTGGATATGGTTACTGACCAGCACGATCCGCTTGTCATGCAAATAGGCGTGGTC
The DNA here is from genome assembly GCA_012932125.1 of Conopomorpha cramerella. NCBI lineage: Eukaryota > Metazoa > Arthropoda > Insecta > Lepidoptera > Gracillariidae > Conopomorpha > Conopomorpha cramerella. Next base: position 14,497 of record SJJU01004068.1, on the reverse strand, counting down.
TGACCAGCATTGTTTTCTGAGAATGATTAAAAAAAAAGTGTAGTGACAATAACAACCTTGGCTCTGTCACCATCTAGCACTCGTAACACGGCAGGCCAAGACTCGCTTGACAGGATATCACACATACGCTTACGTGGCGCGTGGTTGTCGGAAACAATGGAATGCAATAATAAATAAACACACACGTTTTATTGTCGGGCGTTATGGCCGATTTAGACAGCTCCATTTTCTTGCCTCCAGCATTCAATGAAAGCTTATCACGAAAGCTCTTATTGGAGCAGGAAATCCAACCCAGGTCCCTTCGGTCTGCAGTCATGACTTTGTACTACTAAACACTTGTGACCGTTTGATGTGTCCGTTGGTCTAGACTAGAGATAGGCTAGAGCCTGACAATTAGGACTTAGATGGCCAATTCAGAAAAAAGACAATGTACATACATATGTACATGTGAATAAATTTCTGTAAAGAATAAAATTGTCTATCACGTTCTGAGCTGTTTGGCTGCTGTGAATAGAATACGTGTCACCACCCCAGCACGACTTTTCTCGTCGTGGGGATCGTAAGAGGCGACCGAGAGAACTCTCCACAGGTTGATCAGCAGCGCCCTCTATGAATTAAACCACAACACCACTGCAATCGCCAACCCGCCTGCCAAGCGTGCCGATTATTGTCATTTCCCCCCAAATTATCATGAAAATCATTGAGGGAGGCCCTCGTTCAGCATAGGACGTCATGTGGGCGATGATTATGATGAGTCTATCACATTCGTACACATAGCGGATGAAAGAGACGATAGATACATTCGTACCAGTGGCATGCACTGGCTTTTACGACAAGGTAGTAATCCCCAAGGATTGACACCTATGTATAATAGGTAACTTGTAATATAGGCAACTTCCTACCTATCTACTCACCCACAAAACACAGGACCTTCGTTAGCCTGTATCGTGAGTATAACAAAAAAAGGATCTAGCAATATTCTCTATTATTAGGTCGGATATCCAAAATATTAGGGTAGGCAGTGTCTTTTTGCCTATATAGTGTGCACGCCACTGATTCGTACACGTCTTGCTATAAGAATCTTACACGCCGATGTTACTAGTACGTGTCGTGTGCTTCGATCACACATTGATTGACTGTTTAATGAATTCAATTTTCAATCAAATGAAATAAGTACATTCATATTTGACAGTGTATTTACACGTATTCAAGTTCTTGATCGAGTGCATTGCCTAGCTAGTATAACAGGTTAGTCTACACTATAATGGCCGCCGTTTAACTAAGGGAGACCGTTCTATACAATTGTAACAAAAGAATTGATCTACTGCGACAGAATGGCGTCAAAACCTACGCACGAACAGTTTATGTCAGTCTATTACATACTTACCTAGACGTAATAAAGGATACAACGACATAAAGCGGTGATAATGTTAATAAATTACTGAAAAAAATATAAACTCGTACATACAACCATAGGGAAGCCGAAACAAAAATATCTTTTATATATATATATATATAAAACGGTAACCTCAAGTGGACTTTGACTGCCCTTTTGATGTGAATGATCGATGATCTCTTGTTTTGAGTTCCATGAATCTATTCTACTTAATAGTGTTCTATAACACTAAATAGTTCTAAAGATAATTTGAAGTTATTGGAACGGATTCATTAATTACCATCATGCAACAAGAACAAGAATTTGCGGGAAAGCAATATTATTGAGTTATACCTGCAACATAAATAATGTTCTCTTAATAATAATTAATAAAAATCTTCATGCCTTTTATTTCCAAAACGAGGTACGCCTCTACACCTCTGTTCCTTGGTGAACCGTATGCCAATACCCACGGTTCACCAAGCGCATTCAACACAACATGACACTGAGTGAATAAATCATAAACGCACATAATCCCAAACAAATGGTACGTAGACAGATGGACTTTCTGTGTATTGCACACTATCATTACCTACGCTTATTCAACTCAACAAAACGTCGCCATTCATAAAATTTCAAAACATTTTAATTAACTGCATACAATCCTTTCTTACGAATAAAGTACCTACTACGAATCTACCTATCACAGTGCCATTTGTCAAGCTAAAAACGATCTAGTGAGTCGTCATGACATCAAAAGTTCTGTCTGTCCTTTCAAGTGATTTATCTTCTCCAGAGTAATGTATGTGTATTTTCTTGTGCAACTCAACTGAAATTTTAATCCGTGTAGTAGTTAAGTTTGTCAATTTAAAATGTATCCTATTGAAGCGACGTTAAGTCTAAACTCGACTTACCATCTATCAAAAAAGGAACGAAATGAAAACGAGCCTTCTTCTCTACATATGAAGGTTTAATTTTGTTTAACACGGAATAAAATATACGAACTACTGGTAGGTTTCAAATCTGATGGTGTTTCTTGCTCTTTACTATCGGCCAAATATCTGGTCTACCTACCATCTTAAGGATGAAAATCCTTACCCAGAAACAATAGGTGTCTAATGTCGAGTATCATTAAGGTTCATTTTTAACTCTATCATAAGACATTGTCAATGAATTGTCAGTTTTTCGTATAATGATGTTTTAGTGACACAGGAAGTGTCATCAAAACTGGCCGACCGTGCCTATTAACAGTCTATTATCCTAAGTTATTTATTTGCATTATACCGTTTCGTACCGTTCACGAATTAAAGCGTATCGTTTAATCTTCGATACTTTTATTCGACGTACAATAACAAAGGAAATCTAATAAAACACACGATAAACTTGTAAAAAAAGGAGAAAAAACAAACTAAAGGACTCAATATCGAAGTAAGGTACATCATGCTTGACGAATTTATTTTAGCTAGATACTTTACTTATTGAACACAATGACCGGGCAAAATCGAAAGAAAAACAGATTACAACGAACTCTTATATTGTGACGATTCTGCTATTTTCGGTTTACGAATATATTTTTTTATTTATAGGTATTTCCGTTGAGTTCTTTTAAAAAGTATTGACTAACGGACGTAATGACTACAGACGTTCTTTCAGATACGCTATGCTACTCTTACGGAGGAGAGAGAAAAATAAACGAGCTCGAAGAAGAACGAGAATGATCATAGAATAAAGTAGTTGTATCTCTTTCGTTGTATATCTGTGGACAAATATGGGCTGATCATGATGATGATGATCTCTTTCGTTTTCCTATCTACTTTCTTTGACAGATTGTTTTTTTTTTTAAAGAAACCCTTCTATGTGAACGAGCAAGAACAATATTTGTGTAGTCGACATGTACTTGCACTATTTCTGATTTAATACGGTGATCTTATGAAATAATGCGGCTTTTGGAAAGAGACAATTTCCGTTTACGAAGATTTCCGGATACTGATAATATTTATAAAAAACTTTCTGACAAACGTCATACGTGTGTGACAGAGATAAAGCTTTACAAAACCGAAATAAGCCCACTGTCTCTTTCCGAATGTGGATGTACATTTTTTGTTTGCGGCATCTGTAATTGGTTGTTACGGAACTCAGAGCAAAAACACCTTGACTTGCAATCCAAAGCTGACGTTTAGAATAAAACGAGACCACACGATGAAAAACATGTAGGAGTGAAAGAGTAAGGGAAAATATGTCTTGTCCCTTACTGCGTAGCAGGGTATATTTGGATACTTTGGAAACTTTGTTTTTGGTAGTATCATTGACAGTTTGGATCCAGAAGAACACCATTTTCCATACATTTAGTTAGTAAAGAGACAGGCTGAAGGTGCTACGCAGCTTGCAAGTCTGGTTGTGTTTGGTCTCGAAACAGTATTGCGGATTAAGAACTCTAATGGAAGGAATTACTCCTTGGGGTATTAACTTTAGCGTGCTCATAAAAACGTTGTACGTGCAAACTCAGCGACCGTTGTTGTATAAAAAAAGCCGTGAACTTTTCTCGATGAACTTGTATTGTACAGCGGCCTGACCTGTCCGAAGGTACTGTCACGGCCTTGTCACGTAAGATCGTAAGAGATAGATTATTTTGATCGTAAGAAAGAGATAGTATCTTGTATTGCAGTGAGAACAATTGTTTCACGCGACAACAAATGCAAGATACAAGGTTTTAAATATCAATATATAGTATAAGAGGCCCTCGTGCAGGAGTGGTCGTCTTATAACTCAGATAGTTAAGTATACTTATATCGTCTGTCTGTTATAATGTCGTCATATATCTAAGTACTTGTAAGAGGTGGCCCAAAATAGAGAGTAGAAGTTTAGGGGAGGCCTTTGCTCAGTGGGAAACAAATCAAGCTGTAAAAAATAAATGCGTAACAATACAGGCTGTTTTTAATTGAATGTGAAATTTATTATAAAATAATTTGTTATTAATACTTATATTAAACATTATATTTATTGGTTAAGAATACAATTAAAGAACTCAGGATAATATTATTATAATTTATTCAGGATCTAATTCAAAGTTGGCTGGCGGAAATCTTTGTGATAACTGTCTATTTGTTTTAGAGAGACCTGGAAGTAGCACATAGGACGTGAGTAATAGCACATGCCATAAATCTATCTATATATTTTGGGTTAAGTGCACTTTGTAAACTGCGGGTAAATGCTTAAAAAGATTTTACAATTCTCTACATCGCTTTGAAATTGCAATGCCAATATTAAATATTTCGAGTATTTACTTGAACACATTAAATGGCGATAATACCACATTTGGAAAGGGACCGTAGCCTAATTTTAGCTTTGTATTTTTATTTGTGTCAAATAAAAAGAGTCACTTTTCCTTAAATTTCAGTATTTACTTGATATGATAGCTTCGGCGTGGCCATTTACTCAGCATGTGCCTCTGCCTACCCCTGTATTTTATATTTTACCATCAAGATTTACAACATCAATAAAGTAATTGACACAAAGGTGGTTGACATAATGTATTCCGTTATTCATGGAACGAAATATTTTTATTTTACTATACATATTGTAGTTACGGAGGAAATATCAAACAACAGTATAGGTACGTACATTCCAAGCTTAGCAGCCTTAGCTAATCACCTTCTAATGATATTATTATAATACAATATTACTACAATTCTATTATAGCGGATGCGGGAATCCAACCCGGCGTATTGTCTTATTCCAAATGCAGAAACTAATTCGACCAAAAATACGTCCTTGCGGTAGTCATAGCAATTAATACCTACAGTAAAAGATCTGTTGTGGCTATATATTATCCGCGAAAGTGTTAAACATCAGCTATTTTTAGAGACAGTTATAGTTCGTCGAAGGATTCCAGCGAAATGCCATAGGATGTGATGCACATGTTTCGCCTGCCTAAGCAGCGGTCGATGCCCTTTGGAACTCAAGTGACCTAACTTGAGTATAGATTTTAAATATTCCTGGGAGACTTTGACTTGCTAATCAAAATTTAAAATGTGCGCAATTATTAATTAATTTCAACAGTCACAGTTTTGAAGTAGTATTAATCTATATTAGCTTCATAAACAACGTCGAAATTTTCATTTTTAGACACAGCAAGAACACGAGTAAGAAATATTATGTATCTTTTTCAAATAGGTTTTATAGCTAACAAAAAAATTGTCTCATGAACCGCAGCAAAATTTCGGGTACTGCTACTGTTAATAATATATGTGCGGATAGTAATTTATAAATACGAAATGCTTACTGAAATGATTTTGACGAAACTTGGTGAGGATTTAACGAGAATTTGTATGTACATAGGCCATAATCCAAAAAAATCCACGGTTACTGTTGTTGCTTATAATCCAAATCAAAAGATAGATAGTGCTAGGTACCGCCATAACATGCTAGTAATGCAATCATTACTAGCATGTTATTTCGGCACCACACATTGGACCAAGTCTTGAGTTCAAGTTTGGCTCAAAATACGAAATGAAAATGTTCATAAGGGGACGAAGTTGCATCTACGCATTGATGATGAATCATACATAAAGAATGTTGAATGCGTAATGCATTTATTCCAATACCAATTTTCGTATAGAGCTATTTATCTTTAATGGTGTATGGTTAGGTCACTTTATAAATTAAGTGACTTCCAAAATGTCGGATGACCAAAAACAAAACCTGGTAAGGAGTAATAAAAAAAAATTGTAAGTAATGTGTGAGTATTTTGTTGCTTATTTCAGTAAACATGGGCTACGCAATGCTTACTTATTCACCTAAACAATTTGGGCTGACAATATGTTAAAGAAAGTATGGTAATCTATATAAATAAAAATGAATCGCCGTTCGTTAGTCTGGCTAAAACTCGAGAACGGCTGGGCCGATTGAGCTGATTTTGGTCTTGAATCACACGTGGAAGTCCAGGGAAGGTTTATAAGGTGTATTTCATCCAATAAAATGACGTACAAAGGCGACTTCTTATGGCAAAACAAAAGTTTGTCGGGACAGCTAGTAAATAAATTGTCTGGGACGTAAAATTAATGATACTGATGTAATTCCTTCAATACACACGTTAAACGTGTTTTTTTCTCGTAAACATTTTTTGCAAAAACCGTACTTACTACATTTTGATTTGTAGCAGCCGAAGATCGCAAACTAGTTCATCGTCAGATTGCATAAACGGAGACAGGCATTAGTGCAATGTTGAGAGATGTACCTCGCCAGAGTGGGCCAAAATATGTGCAAATTAATATTGGTTGAAATATCTCGTTTTTTTTTTGTAGTACGGGTATAGGTACTTTCTAAATGCAATGGCGTAGGTAGTTATTAACAGTTGGTTATTTTTAGTTGTTAGGTATTACCAATAATGATATTTAGCATACCCGACATGGACTAGTGAGAACTAAAGTGGTTAGTCATGGATCTATGCCTCGGGTATTGTTCCCGCGACCAGGAGTCAGTAGGATGACGGTCGCGGGTTCGATTACCATGCTCAGACATAATGTTTTACTGATGTGATGAGGCACTTCTTGTGTGTGAGCTGAGGCATCCTTGTTTCATAGTTTAGGATCAGATGTTACTTGCTATTTTTTTACCCAAGTACCCACCTATATACTGTCGAAATCCAGTAGAAAATTAAGATAATGAATATCCAGTATAAGTATAATATAAAGTCGCTTCACGATGTCTGTCCCTATGCATGCGTAGATTGTAAAACTAAACGCAACGGATTTTTGATATGGTTTTCTTTAATAGATAGAGTGAATTTGGAGGAAGGTTATGTAATAGCAGGGAAACACTGTTAATAATGTAAATTAGCAAAACAACGCTTGATGAGTCAGTTAGTTAATATATATACCTAATTAATTACATTTCTTTAATTTCCAACCATTATCGCCATAGAAAAAGTTGTTCATTTTGACCAAAAAATTATCTAAGACCAGAATTGGAGCTGTCACACATATTTCCTTTAACAATCTAGTAAAAAATATCGGCTTTTGTTCAATGGTGGGGCCATTGGACAAAGCCAATATTTTTTATGCCTTTTTAAAAGTTAAAAGCATAGTTTATTATGTTGTAGTCTACATCCTGCTTGAAATAAGTGAACGCTTTACTTGAGTAAGTTATTTAAACTTAAATAAGTTCCTACATGTGTAATTGCAGTGCTATAAATTATTTGCGACTTTTAATATGCCTTGGCTTCTTCACGTCTGCCCTTTAGAAGAAATTATGTTAAGCCCTGAACTTTAACTGAATGCTAAATTACAGTCAGGTAATTTAACGATCCATATAACGATAAAAGCATTCACAGTTATATTCTAATAAAAGTTTGGAATGTTTGTTACGTGGAAAGTAATTAACAGATTTTAATGAAACTTTTCATTATAAGAACTTAACGCTTTGCCCATTTTCCGACAGGAAATGCGGGTAACACCGACGGGATAAAATTGGCATAAATATCATCGGTATCTACATAAACTTGCATCTAATACTTCCTAGTGGGGTATATCCATAATCTATAATTCCATCATATTTCATATAATATTAAAAATGCGAAAGTAACTCCGTCTGTCAGGCAAACAGTGTCTCCCTTTCAAATCTACTGAACCGATTTAAATAAAGTTTTGTACACAGGTAAAATTAGTAGTAGTCGCTAAATAGAGGTTGTTTACGAAATATTGAAACTAAGCGAATGAAATCACGGGGCGTCCACTAGCAATTTTATAAACGCCAAAGTATGGACGGATGTTTGAATGTTGGTTACGCAAAAACTTTTGGACAGATTTTACTAAAACTTTAAATTAACCCATAGGGTAACCCGAATTTTTATACAGAAACTGCGGGTAGCACCGTCGAAAAACATCTAGCGTAAATATTGCATTGGCGCCTAAATAAACTTGCGTGTGATAGTTCCAAGTGAGGTAAATAAAGCCTTCAAGAAAATATAGAGGGGATTTGAAATTTCATTGGCCTCTTCGCTGACTCGAAGCAGTTTTTGCTGTACGTGTCTTTTCATAGTCGTGAACAGGCGAAGTTACGGCACTAGCTTACCTCTGGATGTTTGTGAACAGGAACAGATGTAATCGTTGGAAACAAAGAAGTATAAAAATATTTGTTTAAAATCTAGAAAATAGATGTAGTATTGTCAAAGTCTGTGGAATTGTGCAAATGCTATGTTTTTGGCGTATAGAAACGGCCATATTGGTAAGCTGACATGCATACAAAGGCAGTAAAGCTGTGAAAGTGGACTGTCCTAGTGAGAGGTTTAGGTGCTGTTGTTACATGGTAAATGGAACAGTGGTATCCGCAAAGCGGAGCCTCCCCTGTATGGATTGGACTGGTACTGTCTGCTTCACCGCCTTTGAGCGCTCAAAGGCAGCCATTTTACATTGGCTTTTGTAAAAGTTAAATCCATCCAAACATTCCTTGTTTATTTTTTTTAGGATTTGAATTCCTGGTTTAGTACCTATATCGTTTATGGCGGTTACCTAGTCTGCAGTAGGTATGTTTATTAGTTACTAGCTGTACCGCGCAGCGTTATTCGCGCTTTTTTTATGGAAAATAATAAACTGTACATCAAAATTACTAACTTGCACACCTAAAAAGCCAAAGTTATCATCAGAATGGCAATTAGAAGACCAAATCAGTAATTTTGTCGCTAAGTCAGTATTTCAGTTAGGTTAGGTTAGACTTTTTTGATGCACGTTTAAATACTATCCTTTTTTTATTCCCGTGGAGATTCGCGGTAAAATATAGCCTATGTCACTTGTGGATAATGTAGCTTGCGAATGGTGAAAGATTTTTTAAAAACGGTCCACGAGTTTTTGAGCCTATTCATTACAAACAAACAAACAAAGGTTTCCTCTTTATAATATTAGTATATACCTCTGAACACGTCCCTCCGGTGCAGCGTGTCATGTCTCCAATTCTCGAGAAAACGGACTATGTTCACCACTAACACTTCACGAGATTATTACAAAAGAATAACAAACAAACCATTGAGTCAACTAATCGTATTTGTCTTTGTATCTCGTACAGTCGCAGGCACGGTATACAGCTGGGACTCTAAAGCGAGTCGGTAAGTAAGAATTAACACTTTAACTACACAGCCTTAAGGTTCTATTTTCTAGGGTATTGTTCAGTTTGACGTTGCACGCCAATGTAGGTAATACAAGATAAACAATATGACCAGTACTAGTTAAGGATGTGGATAAAGTGAAGGAAGCGAGTCTGTTAAACATCTGCGCCCACCCCGCTAGATTACGTATAAACAACAGGGTCAAAGTTTAAACTAACAAACCGTAGAAGACAAATCAGCACGAGATCTTAATGTGGAATAAAAGGTCGTGATGAGAACTCCAAAGTAAATGTCTTTAGATTTTATCATAACTTGCGAATAATTCAACAGGTGACCCATAAGTTAATTACCTCTACATTAATATATTTATGATGTAGAAGTAAGTTTTCAATCTACCTTCAGCCACACAAGAATGCCGTTGGCCTTGGCATCCGAGGTCTGAAATTCACTGTTAATTGCATTATTGTGTCTTTGCACAACCATTTACATGGAGTGAGTTAATCTACTGATTGGGTGTTGTGGTACTCACGTGGTAGATGGCTGCTCGAGGCTCCATGTCGAAGCGCTGGCGCTCCGTACGACGTGCGGCGGGACAGTGATCCGCGGCGTGCGCGGGCGCAACCGCCGACACGACGACGCCCGCCGCGCGTCGACCGGCCTTGCCGTCGCCTGCGCCGCCACTCCCAAAGCTTTAACCCACTAAATCCAGTGCCCACTGATAAGCTCCAATCAATTGACAGGTGGTCAATGAGCTTTGCAAAGCATTGTTTCTTTTTTGTAAGGATAATGTTAAGGAAATAGTTTAATGTGCCCCGTCCATATCGGGTTATGATCGATTACAGTCTTTAAAGTCTTAACATTAGTAGAGGTATTACTTGCATTATTGAGTTCATTAATGCATTCGCTGACACTGATATGACACAATTAAATTAAAATGAATTTAGCGCAGTGGCTGAATGGTTTTGTCACTTGGTTTTTGATGTGCATTCGGAGGATTTTGGGTTCGTGTCCGCGCAAGCGTATAAAAAAATGGAATATACTGTATTTCAAAAACTGCTATTATAGTGTAGGTATGATTTAGTACAGACCAGAATACCATCATGTTAATTTAAGAAAGAAATGTGAGAACCACTGTTTAAGTCTGTTTGAGGTCATCGGAACCAAACTTTATGGATGAATGGACAGAAAAGTTTAGAAAGAAACATTGACCCCCTGTTTTCTATAAAAAGTCAGTTAAACGTAGGTAATAGATTGAAAATATTTTTAAGTGACACTAAAAAAAGGAGTTTTTCTTAAGTCGATCGTACATATGTGGTTTTTATGTAATATTCGCGGATTACTGCCACTACACCACATGGTGTGTAAACCCTATATCGGCGATAGGCTCACCCCCTGTCACGTTGGGTTAAATACTCTTAGTGAACTGTGGGCATTTGCTTAGCAAGTGCCTCTGGCCTCTGCCTAACCCCGCTTTGGGCTTAAAAGGCGTGAAGTATGTATTATGTATTAATAATTTATTATTATCTGCTGTGTAATATTGGCTGCAGTTTTTGTCTATTGAGAATAATTTAAGTAGTATTAATCGCATTGCTGAAAAAGTTGTTATTTATGTGTATTTTTTATATGTATGTGCAAGCGCGCAATGACTCATATCTTTCCTTTCTGATATTTTTTTTATTTCAGATAGTAGGTATTAAGAATTCAGATCACGAGGTCTTGAACACTTTTACCTCCGTAAATGTTAAAGTAAATATTGTCAGTTACAAATTAAAGTCGATTAGTATATAAGTAATAGTCTTAGGCATGTACATACATCAAAAGTGTCTAGGGATCAAGAACATTTTTAGCTCTAAAAAAAATCTAATTTATTTAAATCAAATCTAATCTTCTGGATTGGTCTCCTACCTAATTCCCCATGCTTGTATCAATGATTTATCATACATTTTGAATAAATTATGAATGAATTCAGTTTTTGTAAAATTTATTCTTGATTGCAATCTTCCAAAATGTACTTGATCCCTAGACACTTTTGATGTGTGTATTTTAAAAACTGAACCAAGTACTAATCAGGTAAGTATGCTCTGTGTGAATCTAATGGCAAGTGTCAAAAAGAGAATAACTTTCAGAATATTGGCCTGAGTTGGACGTGGGCCATAACAATTGCGTGCCAGAACAATCGGTATTGTGCTTTCCTCCAAGCTGTTGGTTAATGGATTGCCACTTCAAGTTCTTTAGCCGTGTGACGGCGAATAGAATATATACACGATCCATACATAGTATAAAACAAAGTTGCTTCCCGCGGGTGGGGGGCGGCGAGTGGCAGTCCAGGTATGGTAAATAAAACATACATATCCAGTCCTTTTCCAGTCCTGTGGGAAATTCGGGGAAAATGTAGCCTATATGTTATTCCGATGTAAAAACGATATTTTCATTGAAATCCCATCAGTAGTTTTTGCGTGAAAGAGTGACAAGAAGACTTACACACTTAAAAAGGTTTGCCTTAATAATATTAGTATACTGTGTCCCCTTCCCACATCGATAACCTCCATTTTGTGGACGCTCTAAGCCTCAAACTAAGTACATTTTTTAAACTCTATTATCAAGCGTTTGTCCAGCTGATGTTAAGCAGCGATGTGGTACCTACTTAAAAAAATGTGTTTGATGTAGAATTTGAATGTAGGTACTCTCACCGGAAGGAGCGTGCGGCCGCGGCAGTACCTTGGCCCACATCTCCGCCCGAAACAAGCTTGATCACGATCTCAGCTAAAACTTTGTACTAACTATGTAACGAATGTGTCATACTTCCTAGCACGACATTGCCGGTAGTGTCTGTGTCCAGTGCGCCGTCTTAAGAACTTGAAACCCTTGTGTTAGGTACGAGTTAAAAAAACAATAGACAGGTACTTATTACAAAACGCTGGACTGATATTGACAACATTTCATATTTTTTGGTTACACCTATTATTTTTTGCGGAATATTAAAGAAAAGTGACCCCCTATTTTCTCATCTTCATTTTAAAAGTAGTTTTCGTTCATTACTTTTACTTTGAAAATCCTCATAAGATGTTCTTGTTCTGTTCTTTTTGCTATAAAAAAATTGTCAATTGTTCGATAATTCAACCCAGAGTGAACTCAGATAATAGTTTGTATAATTCAAAGCATAAGAGCTAAAAACAATCTGAAATAAATCTTTCGAAGCCATCCTACTAAATACATACATATGTACATACACATCACGCCTTCTCCCAGAGGGGTAGGCAGATACTACAGATCTCCATTTGTCACGGTCCTGACATACCCCTTTCGCTTCATCTATATTCATACATCTTTTCATACATGACCTCCGGTTTCGATTACTTTTCACGCCACTGCGAGATGAAATAGAATGGAACACAGAATAAACAGATGCATTCCATTTCCGACATGGTTTGTGTAGAGAATTTGAAAAGTGGTTTACCACTAGGGATTCATTAATCGTGAACCTAACTAAAATGTATCTAGGTACATAATAAAATAATAGATTTCGTTCTACTATCTGATTGATTATTATTTCTCCCATTAAGTCTCTGGCTTTGGTCATCGCAACAGATTAATCTGAAATTATAGTATAATCCGAACACCTACGAAACTTACGTACGAAACATGATGTTTTGGCTATATGCTTTAAATAAAGAAAACGTTTCACGCCTTTTAATTCTAATGCGGGATTGACACTTGCCCCTTACTACTGATTTTTTTTTCGGTTTAGTAATGTTTATTTGTAGTACCTAAAGTCAAGTAGTCAATATTATTTTGTGCACCCGAAGGGTTAAGTAAGTAGACGGTGTAGCCATCTGTGATAGAAGTAAAACATTGCTGTGTGGTGAGAGGCCGACGTTCTAGGTACGAGTTTAAATTCACATCCACGAACACCTAGTTTGTGCAAGAAACAATAGATGGCGCTGATACTGAATATATACAATAGGATGGAAATAAGTTAGGTAAAGTACTATGCATTTATTTGTTCCCACTAGTTCCATGGGTTAGTACAAGGTGAGGAATTTTCTTTTCCGTAGTTTCACGGGTCCTATGAACGGAATCTCTGCAACAGTTTTCTCCTCACTTGTTCCGACACATTTCAGTTATTGCTTTAAGTTGGGTTTTTTATTTTATAGTATTATTTTATATTTGAGATTTTAGAGAGTATGTAACCCTTTAACAGTCCCCGCGCTTGCTAACAATCAACTTTCAACGAGCAATTTTCCAGATGTGATACATTTCTGTCACTATTCAAGTCATTTTGTGTTGGAAGTAGGATGAACAATTTGGGAAATCTCTACTGTGTGTTTTCTGCCGCTTGGATAAATTAAATCAATCAATGTCGTCAACAATGATCAGGTACCCACTCTTTATTTCGTTTATTGTTTATTGTAGATTGCGTTATGGAGGATGAGCGTTTAAGGTAGGCAGGTAAATAAAGTATGAATTACAAACTACTCGACGACACTGTCACCATCTACATTTAATTTGATTCTGAAATCATTTTTTATCTATTCTTTAATAAATATAAAGAAAAAACTTTTTTAAAGCAAGCTGTTATTCAAATATCCAAACTTTATGGAGTTTTGTTTTAATTACGTTTTGTTTAATATATAGAGTGATTCTAGAGGAATGTTTATCTGTATAATGTATAGCAAAGAAACATTGTATATTAGCAAAACAAGGTTTGTCGTGTCAGGTAGTTTAAAGATTATACATTGAATATGCGACCTTCTCGAAAAGCGCCGGAAATGCAACGCCGCGGTCCGAATGTTCTTCACTCTATACCTATAGATACAGATACCTCACTACCACGTCGAGTCAAAGATCAACTACGCCACGCTTTGTTTGTTCCCTTTCTGCATTGTTTATATCGCAATTGATCTACTTCCCGCTATTGTCAAGTTATTACGTAGCTACTTAATTACCTATAAATGAACATTATACATTGACGAGGAAATCATGAAAAAGATCTATATAATAGACACACCTATCAGTATCACCTG
>SJJU01004067.1:0-14477 GCA_012932125.1 Conopomorpha cramerella | reverse complement strand
AGGTACCTATTCACCCGCGACTTAAAGACCTTGTTTAAAAAGAATAAGCAATATTTTTCTATACCGAGTGTAAAAGGACCCCGAGCAATGGTCTTAGAAACGCTGTTGGGCTTGTCAATATGAACTGAAATGACGACAATGCGGGGAAACGAAAAATGATTTTTCATCTCCGTACAAAATATAATTTTTTTTGCCTCCAGAAATGTCTTTTATGAAGATGGATTTTTTTTCTTTTCATAGTAAAAGTTGTTCGTACTGACGAGTCCAACAACATTTCTCGGGGTCCTCTCACACGCAGTATAGCAAATATTTATATACACACATCAAAAGTGTCTAGGGATCAAGTACATTTTAGAAGATTGCAATCAAGAATATATTTTACAAAAACTGTATTCATTCATAATTTATTCAAAATGCGGTGATAAGTCATTGATACAGGCATGGGGAATTAGGTAGGAAACCAATCCAGAAGATTAGATTTGATTTAAATAAATTAGTTTTTTAGAGCTAAAAATGTTCTTGATCCCTAGACACTTTTGATGTGTGTATAATGTGCTGAATGAATCATTATGTCACGAACATTGTAAGTTTTTTTCTGTATCTTAAAGCAGCATAACAACCGGCAAAGGTGCTTGCTATTTATAATGTAGAAATCATATGTTATAACTCGGTCAGTGAGCATCTAGTGACTCACTCCTGCAATTACTCATTCTTTTTTTCACTGCACTCACTATCTAAGACCCAGATTTATAACGTTTTTATAAAAACTAACTTTTTAGTCCTATCATGGTCCCTTATATTTATTTATTTATTTATTCGCATTTGTCACATACACACAAGTTACATTGCAAGAGAAGAAACAACACATCAAAAATAAAAAATTACATAGAAAATAGACGAGTTGGACGTGGCAAATGCAAAAGGGCTCTGATTCAGCATGTGCTGAGAATTATGTGGATACGCACAGCGTTCCCAGCGCTGATCTTACATCAGTACCCGCTGTGTTAAATAACTTCAAATAAAATAGAACATATATAAATCAGTAAAATATTGATTCTTGTTCTTCAGCAGTGGACAGGTATGGGCTGATGATGATAATGATGATGATGTGTTCTTCTCGTAGATAGGTACCACTGTTGGATCTGAGTATGCCCCAGCGTAGACCACTTCGTTGGTTAACTGATGATGGTCAAATGCTTGTTTAAAGTGTTTAAAAAAAAACTAATTTAAATGCGACCAAACGGGAAGGACCAGCGCTCAAACAAACAAAGAATCATTAAAGTTTTGATATAAAAAACAAAAAAAATACCATCGAGAAATTCTCATCCTTTTTTCAAGTCAGTTAGGTCAGGCGATGTCCTGGCCGAAGGTGGCGTGAAAAGTACTCGAAACCGGAGGTCATGTATGAAAAGATGCATGAATGTAGATGAAGCGAAAGGGGTATGTCAGGACCGTGACAAATGGTTGTAACCGGAACTCCAAATCACAGTTTCCGGTTGTAATTCCGCCCGGCTTCTATGAATCTTAATTTTTGCCAACCATTTAACCCGACAAATTATTTCCATAGTAAAGTTTAAAAAACAGCTCGTCTCTGCCTAAATATATTTTTATGCGTGAATATATTTTTTTATCCCATATCCCTGATACCCCATCTCAGGATGATGGGATGTAAATATAATGATTCAGCTGCCTTTATTCCTGGAGCCGACTAGCTAAGGTTGCTATCTTAGCTAGTTAGGTAGCTAGTTAGGCTCCAGGAATTGCCACCGTAAATTGTAAATTAACGGCCACTTGTAAATTAAGACTCATTTTGACATTCTTAACCCTTATATTATGCTAAACATGGTCTTTGTTGTTAGTTACTCCATTTATAACTCAAGAACGGCTGAACCGATTTGGTTGAAAATTGGTGGGGAGGTAGCTTAGAACCGGGAGACGGACATAGGATACTTTTTACCCCGATCCTGTTGGTCGCGTCGCTATATAGAGGGCGTAATAGATTGTATGAAGAACTGAAATTACGTGAATGAATCGCGGAGCGTCCACTAGTAATAGATATTATTTAATTAAGTTATCACTAATAGCATAAATGCAATGTTTACTGAGCATAGAACCTGATACGATCGTGTAATATGAGGCATAAAGGCAAAACGAATCGCTGACTGACCGCGAGATGGCGCTTCGATAGCGTCGCGCAATCAGAGCGTGCGCCCGCGCAGACGCTACTCATACGTATGGTATTGCCAACCAAAAAAATGGTATATCTCAATTTTGACTGTAACTCCCAATGTTTAATATCGCTTGGAGATACAATAAAATAAATAAATACACTTCACGCCTTTAATCCCAAAGAGGGGTAGGCAGAGGCACTTGCTAATAAAGCAAGTACCCACGGTTCACCAAGCGTATTTGTCAAACCCAACGTGACAGGGGGTGAGCCCATCGCCGTTATAGGGTTCACACACCTTGTGGTGTGCGGGTTTCATCACGATGTTGTCCTTCACCGTACGAGCTAAATATTTATTGTTATCTATTATTTAAAAATGTAATTTTATAATTTTGTTGCCACACCCTAACAGGGTTTGTTCTTAGATTTAAGACTTACGCAATAAATAAATACTGAATCAACAAGCATGGGCAATCTTTATAAGTTTGATGCTATCTTTTGTTTACATTACTAATATTCTGTCGCACACAATGTCAATTTACTGATTGGCGTAAAAAGTAATGGTTAAAAAAAAATACTACAATAGAGCTAATTGATAAGAATTGTACGTGCGCAAGCGCATCGTCCCATCAACGCGCATTCAAACTAAATAGTTAACACATTCTTGGACACTCGATTTAAGACAATAGAAGTTTTATTGTCACATCGACAGCCGGGATGTGTCCATGCAAGTGTTAAGATACAATCGTCGACACGTTTACTTGTTGCGGGTGGTAAATCGCAATTTCAGCCGAGTACTTTAGTTTTTAGTACAAATTGTTTTTTGTATTATTTAGTGCTCCATTATTAATAATGGCGAACTATTCCTATTTATACAGGGTCAATCGGAAATCTTATTTCAAGCCCAAGTCTACAGTTTCTGTAGGCTAGACTAGATCTATCTAGACTAGACCGTATTGATCCCGTTTCAGTTCGTGTCAATGCTTCGGATGAAAACAAATTCGACCTATACAGTACACACTTCACGCCTTTTAGTCCTATAGCGGGGAAGGCAGAGGCACTTGCTACAAGGAAATGCCTACGGCACACCAAGCGTATTTAACCCAACGTGACAGAGGGTGAGTTATAAGGTCAATAGTTCGAGCTTTCCGTACAAAAAAACACAATAAGCTGATAGATTTTGTAGAAAGAATTTGTTTAGCAGATTGACATGAGTGGCCTTTATTTTCCTTCCTTACCCTGTATAAGGTAAGCTGTTTGAATGCAGTATCTACACACATCAAAAGTGTCTAGAGATCAAGTACATTTTAGAAGATTGCAATCAAGAATGTATTTTACAAAAACTGAATTCATTCATAATTTATTCAAAATGTAGTGATTAGTCATTGATACAGGCATGGGGAATTAGGTAGGAGACCAATCCAGAAGATTAGATTTGATTTAAAGAAATTAGATTTTTTTAGAGCTAAAATATTCTTGATCCCTAGACACTTTTGATGTGTGTAGTTATTAAAATCGACGACATGGTTCCTAAGAACAAAACCTCGTACGTCTTATAGTTTCAGACTTTCCCATACTGAGACGGACATAGGATACTTTTTATTTATAATTTGTACGAAATACTGAAACTACGCGAATAAAATTGCGGGGCGTCCGCTAGTACAGTATAAATCAAAGTTTGTGTCGCTTTGTATACTTCGATATTTAAAACTACGCAACGGCATTTGGAGAAGCCGAAAACAGATTACAGTGGCGTGCAATTGGAGAGACCTATGTCCAGCAGTGGACAAGTATGCTGATGATGATGATGATGATGATGAATATAGGTTTATACATATAAACCTATATTTGCTAGATATAGGTTTATATGTATAATACATGCATATACTACACACCACAAAAGATCTGGCGACCTTCATGGACACATCCTTCTGGCCATCGGGTGTAGTGTTTCCGCGCTTCCGAGGAAGATTGCAGAACACTGCAGACGACAAAACACGGGATGTGCAGAAAGAAGGATAGTTTTTAAGTAATATAATATTGTTCATGTATAGTATCCATTTGTATGATTATTTTTTTTTCTTTTGTATTGTATTTTATTTGTTTTTATGGTCCGATACCTATAAAGGTATCTTTTGTTGCCTGACAATAAAAAGATTATTATTATATAATAGCAGAAAAAACATTGTTAAGAATGTTTATTTGGCTTAGTCAGCTAGTAGAAATGAATACTGAAATTGCGCGAACGAAACCGCGAGGCGTGTACTAGTATATGAACAGTTCTTTCCATACATACAATGAGTCAATTAGCATACCAATTTCAATTAAGTTTTTTGTGAAATTTAATAATGTTTGAATGGTAAATGTGTGCAATGTTTTCACATTTTTTTAATGACGTATTTTGCGTTTAGTGTTTCATTTTCTTATTTACTTAATTATGAATGTTTTTGACCGACTAAGTAAATGAAATGTATGCACTTTTGTTCCTAATTTCTCTTAATTATTAAACTGAAAGCCGACTACTGAGAAAAGCTATGCTTATACAAGCAAAGTCTAATGTTTATAGACTTCTGTAGACTGCAGACCATTTCGACAGGTGTCAATGACCCCGAAACGATCATAAAGTACGAACTTCCCATATAAACTTGATCAGCTGATTGTGATTTTTGTATGAAGAGTTTCTTTTTTTTATGTAGGCATTGCACTTTGTAAGGTAGCACATTGACCATATTTTGTAAATAGTTTGTTTGAAATTTGAATGAAGTCGAACACTGAGAAACAGTTTCGTTCGCCACAATAAATTGCCAACTTTACACCACAAAAGAAACTAACCATCAAAGAACAAAAAGTTTTTTATTAAAATTAAAAACGTTTCCTTACTGTACCATGATATTCATATACCGCACACATTACAAGCAGAGCAATATGAAATGGACCAATCAGGGCGTGAGGTTCGAGTGGCCAAGATTATCGCTATGAAGCCGTTATAAAGAAATTGCGCGTGCGCACCACCGGACACGTACAACTTCATATAACATAATGATAATTATTATGGATCTTTTACTAGTAGGAGGTTCTTTTGTGAAAGAGATCAGCTGACAAGGGTACTGTACACTTTGAAGTGCCTAAAAAGTGCAATTTAAAATGATATACCTACTTACTTCCTCGTCTGTTTAGCGTTGATGTGTGGTTTTTATTTATTTGTGATTTAAGTATTTTTAATTATAACCACAGTACTGTTTTACTTAAATGTTGAATCTCTATCTTTGTATATTATACTTTATGTTAATGAAAAAGTTCTGATTTATTACCAAGATTTTTTAATGTAACGCGCACAGATATTATAACTCTAATATAATCAAAGAGCTCGAGCGTATCTTTGTTATTAACCGACTTCAAAAAAGGAGGAGGTTCTCGATTCGTTTATATTTTTTTATGTTTGTTACCTCAGAACTTTCGCCTGGGTGAACCGATTTGGATGTTTTATTTTTAATTTGAAATCTGGTGCTTCCCGTTTGGACCCATTCATGAGAAAACCACATAAATGTAATTTTTTTTATCTCTATGAACAAGCGTTTGATCACCACCCTGCCTGATGTTAAACAGCGATGTGGTCTACGATGGAGCACA
Organism: Conopomorpha cramerella; assembly: GCA_012932125.1. Taxonomy (NCBI): domain Eukaryota; kingdom Metazoa; phylum Arthropoda; class Insecta; order Lepidoptera; family Gracillariidae; genus Conopomorpha; species Conopomorpha cramerella. The sequence continues at coordinate 8,680 of SJJU01004067.1, read as the reverse complement.
CTTGTGCAGAAGGTACCTATTCACCCGCGACTTGAAGACCTTCAGACTGTACCTACTGCGCAGGAAACACAGACTCCGGCAGGTCGTTCCACATCCTGGCGGTTCGCACTATGAAAGTGGACGCAAACCGTTTGGTTCGCGTAAATGGCAAATGTAAAAAAAAAAATTAAAATTTTACTGGTTGAAGTCGGTTCTTTTTTATTTAATTTATTTTACTCGACGTTTCACTGCACTAGTGACTACTACGCATGCAACTGCGTCGAAACGTCGAATAAAATAACAAAGGTAAGCTCGAGCTTGTCTTTGATTATATTCGCGCCTATATACCCGGTGAACAATATTGAGTTATGACCAAGATTTTGCTTTTAGACAGTGAATTGTTTTGTTTTCTTTAGCAGTATTTTATATCAGTACAGTTAGAATGTGTAGGACGCCCTCAGGCAAGGTGGACTGATGATATGCGCAAGATGGCTGGCAGAAGCTGGTCGCGAGAAGCCGATTACAAATCACAGTGACGTGCAATTGGAGAGGCCTGTGTCCAGCAGTGGTCAAATATGGGCTGATTGTAATGATGATAGAAACGCGTGTTGGCTGTTATAATCTTTGATAAAATTTAAGCCAGGTATCATCTGATATTTGTTATGATTGAACTGACATGATCTGTTATCATCTTAAATCCTATTTCAAAATTTTACATTACGTATGTACTTTCCACATCACATTACTTTTTTTTAAATATCTGTAACAGTTACGGAATTTACTGGACACACTTAACGATTGCACCCTGTAGATCAATCAATCAACGTTCATCAGACTCGTATGTTGCATAAACGGCGTAACCGATAAAATTGTCTAATATATTATACCTAGTAGTGGTGTGGCGGGAAAAAGTGGTTGTGCAGGATCACATGCGCACGCGCCCCACTTTCTAAACTGAAACCGTACGATACCAACGGCATCGAATGCATGCGACTCCCGTCGATGAGTTTACTCAGGGAGGGGGGGGGGGGTTAATAAATTATTTTTAACCTTGAAAAATAACTCTGCGTGCACACCATATAGGCAAAAAGACACTGCCTACCTTAGTATTTTGGCTACCCGACCTACAGTTATTGCTAGATCTTTTTTTTTATTGTACTCACTACATATGCTAACGAAGGTCCAGTGTTTTGTGGGTAGGTACCTATATTTCGTAGACAAGTTACCTATACAAATGTGTCAATCCGTGAGGATTACTGCCTACTTGTCGTAAAGAGCCTGTGCACGCCAACTGGAAGGCTAAATGGTATCATACTTGCCAGTTTTACGCCAAATTTTAAAAGTATCACACACTGCGAATAATTAAAAAAAATCGTAAAACTATTTTAAAAAAACATAGTTTTTTTTTACTTTCCTATACCACAAATAGCTAATAACTATAATAACAATACCTGATGTGTCCCATCAGGATTCTAACCAATGTGTTTGTTACTTTACCCATAAATACTGACCATCTAAGATTACCACTGCTAGAACGCAATTAAGAACTTGAATTGAATCCAAGGAAGTTGAAAATCTACAAAGTATTATATTTTGTATCACGAGAAGATGGGCAGTCGGATAAATACTCGAAGGATAAATACTCAGTGGAAAGATAAATATGGATATTTATCCGTATTTACTCGTTTACACTGAGTATTTATCCAAAACCTAGGATAAATATTTTTGTACTCTTGTTTTAATTAAATTCGTGATGAAAATTGATAATATGGGTGATGCAACGGGTCGGGTAGGGCAGAGATGGCTCCAGAAGGACATACATCACCCAAATTAGTCATGTCTTGACGAAAGATGGCATGAAAAGTACTCGAAACCAGATATGTAGGAAAATATGTATGAATGGAGATGAAGCTAAAAGGTATAAGGACATACCCGTGGTATCCAGGAACGTGATAAATGAAAATAGGCGGTATATATAAAATGTAAGTAGGTAGATAGTATATAAAAAAATGTATCACGAACTCAGTAATTAGGTAAGTATAATTAGGTACTGGACCAATAGGTATCAAGAAATAAGTCTATCATAGGTCAATGAGTAGGTGGGCATAAACATGAACAATTTTCAGTTGGAATGGATATCCGGCTCTATCCGGTTTACCGAACGATTATTCACAGTCCGGCCGGATGCCTGACTATAACCGGATATCCGGCCCTATCCGGTTTCTGGCTTGCTCGGTCGATTTTTCACGTCGATCTATAACCGGATACCCGGGTCTATCCGGTATCCAGCTTATCCGGCCGGTAAATCAGTCAGGATTTTCACAATCCGGCCGGATGTCACCTAATAACCGGATATCCAGCCGGATTTCGTCAGATGTCCGGATATCCGGGTCTATCCGGTATCCAGCTTATCCGGCCGGTAAATCAGTCAGGATTTTCACAATCCGGCCGGATGTCACCTAATAACCGGATATCCAGCCGGATTTGGCCAGGCCGGATATCCGACGTACTGGTGGCCAATAACCGGATATCCGACACACTGCCGCCCAATAAACGGATATCCGGCCGGGTGCGCCAGAGTTCATAATTTAAAGACACACATCAAAAAGCTTCCATAAAACTTCCTTATAAAAGTAGCAACATTTCGCGAAAGAGTGATATCTCGAAATGACAAGACAAGACATTTATTTTCTCTGACAAGCACAAATTACATACACATAAAAATTAAACAATATGAAAAAATAAAAAACACAATCACACATGAATAGCCACGGTGTGGGTGTTTGTCAGCGAAGAGGAGACTCCGGCTCAGCATCAAGTCTCAGTTACTCGTGACGCTGGTCTTCCGCCGGCACTCAGTGAGAGGGACGATATACAGCATAATTATAATAATACTAGTGGAATAATACGTTGTCCTGTCTTAACTATTAATATGAATATTAAAATTAGTATAACTTCCAGGGTGGCCTGTGCCCAGCAGTGGATGTAATTTTTTTCTTTCATAAGAACCTTCTCCTATCATTAATAAGCACAACAAAAGAAAAATTAGCGAAATCTGTCCACCCGTTCCAGAGTTATACCATGACAACGAAAAGTGGCATTGATTTTAAATATATAAGATAGATAATATAATAATAATAATAAAATAAAACAGTTAGACCTACGCATACAATAAATGGACCATACATAAATTATAATTATACTAGTGGACTCGACGGACGTTGTCCTGTCTTAACTATTAATATGAACATCTAGGGTGGCCTGTGCCCAGCAGTGGATGTCATTTTTTTCTTTCATAAGAACCTTCTTCTGTCATTAATAAGCACAACAAAGAAAGAATTAGCGAAATCGGTCAACCCGTTCCGGAGTTATGACATGACAACGAAAAGTGGCTTTGATTTTTATATAATAGATACATTACCTACTTAAAAACATTAATTAAGTAATTAATTTAATAGTAATAAAACAATAAATAATTGTATAAATGCGCAATCAAGCGACCAAGTCAACGCCAATCCTGGTTTTTTTAAAAGAACTGAAGCAAAATATTTACTCTCACTTTGGATAAATACTCGAGTAAATACGAGTATTTATGGATATTTATCCTCCAGCGGATAAATACTCGGATAGAAACCCATCTCTAGTCCACTGCTGAACGAGGGCCTCCCCCAATGATAGTATGATCATTTGGGGGGAAATGCCAATAAAAGCCACGCTTAGCAGGCGGGTTGGCGATCGCCGTGGTGTTGTGGTTTAACACATAGAAATCGTCTGTGGTCCAGTTGGTCGGACACTTGACTTGTAACCGGGAGGTCGCGTGTTCAAGTCTGGCTACTGGACGTGTACCAATGGGACTCTTTTTCAGAGCCTATGTACGCAACGCAACTCTCGTACGGTGAAGGAAAACATCGTGATGAAACCCGCACACAACAAGGTGTGTGAACCCTATAACGGCGATGGGCTCACCCCCTGTCACGTTGGGTTAAATACGCTGGGTGAACCGTTTGGGCATTTGCTTACTAAGCAAGTGCCTCTGCCTACCCCGCTTAGGGATTAAAAGGGCGTGAAGTGTACATAGAAATCGCTGCTGACCGTGCTTTGGAGAGCTCCCTCGCTCGCCTCTTACGACCCCCATGACGGGAAATGTTGGGCTGGGGTGATGTCACCACGCGGTTTAATAGCCAATATGAACAACTTTTACTGTGGCAACAATGCGTGGAAACCTATTTCTCACTGTCGGCGTGATAAAACCCATTTTTAACCCCCGACGCAAAAAGACGGGGTGTTATAAGTTTGACCTGTGTGTCTGTCTGTGGCATCGTAGCTCCTAAACGAATGAACCGATTTTGATTTAGTTTTTTTTATTTGAAAGCTGATTTGATCGAGCATTTTCTTAGCTATATTTGATCGATATCTGTCCACCCACTCAAAAGTTATGGGGGTTGAAAGTGGGTATATCTGTCAAATGAAATGCGTTTATTTTTTCGTCGTTAAAAGTGCTGTTACAGATATACGAGTAGGTACATACAGTATTACAACACAAAGCTTAATGAAAGTCATTTATGGTTTTAAAAACAAAAGGAAACGTCCCTTAAATGGACAAGAAAGTGGGCTTCTAACAGCGAGCGGGCTATAACTAAGTGTGAGCCAAAAACAAAAAAAAATATACTTCACGCCTTTAACCCCAAAGAGGGTAGGCAGAGGCACTTGCTGAAGCAAATGCCCACGGTTCACCTAGCGTATTTAACCAAACGTGACAAGGGGTGAGCCCATCGCCGTTATAGGGTTCACACACCTTGTTGTGTGCGGGTTTCATCACGATGTTTTCCTTCACCGTACGAGCGTTGCGTTGCGTACATAGGCTTTGAAAAAGAGTCCCATTGGTACACGCCCGTTACAAGTCAAATATCCGACCAACTGGACCACAGACGCGCTGAGCCTAAAATAATTCAGAGATACACTCACAACCACATCAGACTGCGTGGTATCGTTCCCCAGCACGACACGTCGCTGGCTGCCAGTGCACGCGACCGTCACTGTCTCCGAGGTGCGCAGGTGGAAGCCTCCCTTCTTCACGATGCCTTGGGGGGCCCACAGCGCGCCGCTCTGCAGGTAGAGCGGCTGCGTCGCTCGCACTATCGGCAGGTCGTCTTGCAGGGACAGATGGCAGTCTGGAATAGATAAGTCACAAAACGTTTGTTCGTTCTCCCCTTACGCGTATAATAAATTTGTACAATAAATCATTTCTAAACTTTGATGTCTTGGCATCACCTCCCACCACTTTTAAATCACAGATAATGAAACACGTTTGGTCTAATATTTATCCCTGAATAGTAGTATGTGATTATGTGTATTATATTATATATTTTATCTATTTATGTATGTATATATCGATAGGTATTAATATATTTTATTATGTGTTATATGTGTACGTTTATTAGTTACTGTCGTATCTTTGCTCTAAATCCTGCTCCTGCCTTAAATTGTTGCCAGTTTTGTTTTAGTTTTAATATTTGATTTGAAACAGTTTATGTAATTAGCGGTTCATGGTATTGACAATACATACTCAAATTGTTATTTAGTTTATAGTTTTTCTAAGTTTTATTAATTTGTATTGTTGATTGTGAATCCAAATAAAATAAAATAATAAATAATAAAATAAAACGAACATTACAAAACAGGTTAGCCTTTTTGTTTTGACGGTGGGAGAATCCCTTCGTATTCCCCGTCGTCTGCGGGGGAGACGACGGGGATATGTGGTGAGTCCAATACTGACTGCTTGAAGTTAGTTATTTCGTTGACATTTATCCCCCCTTAATACGCATCCCTGTGTGACACCTCTATGGATGACAAACCAGTCTGAGTAGGTCCCGTTTACCCTGACACAGGCACTCGAATCATCATAAAGTGATTTCAAAGCCCGTACCAAGGTCTTGTCACGTTGGGTTAAATACGCTTGGTGGACCGTGGGTACTTGCTTTAGCAAGTGCCTCTGCCTACCCCTCTTTGGGATTAAAGGCGTGAAGTGTATTTATTTATTTTTATTTTTATTAATACAGCTGGCGCCAAATTCCCCATTGAGAAAAACTCCTTTTTTTGAGTCGCTAAAAATGGTATTAAAAAGTCAGCATCCAATATGTATGAGTCAGAGTTTTATGCTGGACAATGCTCGCACGTCACAATGCATGCATAAACAAAGCCCTAACAAACAAAAAACACTTCACGTCTATTTATTTTGTTTTTTTTTATCATTAAGAACAAGCGTTTGATCACCCTCCTGCCTGATGTTAAGCAGCGATGTGGTCTACGATGGAGCACACGTCAGAAGGTACCTATTCACCCCAGTGACTTGAAGACCTTCAGACTGTACTGCGCTTCCGGCAAATAATTTCACATCCTGGCGTTTTGCACTGTGAAGGTTAGTGAACCTCACGCTTTAATGTGAAGTGTCACATCACGTCTAGAAATAAAAAATATACACACACACCACACACTTTACACATTATAGTTTGAAGGTCTTCAAGTCGCGGGTGAATAGGTACCTACTGAACAAGTGTGCTCCATCGTAGACCACATCGCTGCTTAACATCAGGCAGGATGGTGGTCAAACGCTTGTTCATAATGACTAAAAAAAAAACATGACACTTTCGCCTAATATTAGTGTGATTTTCCATAGGAACAAGGCTGAATTGGCTTATCTTCTTAGCTACGCGCCAAAAGAACCTAATGTAAGTTATTTAATGCTGTTTTCTTTGTGTGTTATAAAACCCGCACACCACAAGGTGTGTGAACCCTATAACGGCGATGGGCTCACCCCCTGTCACGTCGGGTGGGCATTCGCTTAGCAAGTGCCACTTCCTACCCCACTTTGGGATTAAAAGGAGTGATTTTTTCTGTATCTTTCTTTCTATAATTACGTCTAACTTGCTTTGTTCATAAAACTATAACAACACTGTTTTTAAGATCACAACTGTTGCACTTCTAACTGCGTATATTTCGTTACCATTCCTCTAAAATAAATAAATTCTTACCACTTCTAACACCGATGCAAATCCACATCACAAATATAAATAAAAATAACACCATATTTTGCGATTTTAAAATCATTTTCCCCGAGAGCAAAAACGGTTAGGTGTTCTCCCGTCGACGTCTGATTGTAAACTGACTGAATATATTGAATCAAATTGCTATTAGCCTCATTGAGAATAAACCGTTTCAGAATTCCTAATGTTAAAAACAACAGCGGATATAATTACTTAATGATTGTAGCGCGCTGATACGTAGGTACTGTCAGCTACAAAAGTATCGTTAACAACTTTTTGTTGGCAGGTACGGTCGGCATGGAAAATGTTAGCAACGAGTTGTCTAAAAAATACGATTAATCTAATAAATAAGAGCGTCTGTGGTCCAGTTGGTCGGATACTTGTAACCGGGAGGTCCCGGGTTCGAGTCCGGCTACTGGACGTGTACCAAAGGGACTCTTTTTCAGAGCCTATGTACGCAACGCAACGCTCGTACGGTGAAGGACAACATCGTGATGAAACCCGCACACCACAAGGTGTGTGAAACCTATAACGGCGATGAGCTCACCCCCTGTCACGTTGGGTTAAATACGCTCGGTGAACCGTGGGGGTGGGTGGCTTTAGCAAGTGCCTCTGCCTACCCCTCTTTGGGATTAAAGGCGTGAAGTGTATTTATTTTTTATTTTTTTAATAAATTAAAAATAACAAATAGACTTCACGCCGCCGTGTGGTGACGGCGAATAGAATACATGTGTCACCCACCACCCCAATCCAACTTTTCCGGTCTTGAGGGTCGTAGGAGGCGACCGAGGGAATTCTCCAGAGGACGGGCAGCAGCGCTCTCTGTGAGTTAAACACCACACCGCTGCGATCACAACCCGCCTGCCAAGCGTGCCGATTATTGCCATTTAAACCCTGGGTTCATTTAAGCATAAATTGCGTACATTTCTCATGGACCAGCAGCTTGGTATACCTGCCTGAACTTGCTCGGTTTCTATTTGGCACCAGCTCCAACTTTTACTTAAGTACTTTACTCTTGACTCACACGGACACTTTGGCGTATGCTTGCTTTCTGGTTAAGCCCCAGCTTGTGCAATGTACAATAAGCCTTTATCGACACACTATGGTTTTCTTTATAATAATATGTAAATTGTGTTACAATATTTAGTTTATTTATATATTTATCAATCTCTCCTCACTTATGAGTGCTGGCAGAATACCAGCGTCACGGGCAACCGTGGCAATATGCTGAGTCGGCGTCTCTTTGACGCTGACAGACACAGGAACGATAAATAGGAATGCTGCATTTAACATGTACTGTATGTGTAATCCATTGTACTGAATTATTGTTTATGTGTTTTTTGGCAAAAATAAATGAATGCCTATGTCTATGCCATTTAGCCCCCAATTGATCATGGAAATCAATGGGGAAGGCCTCTTACTAGGAAGATTAATCTAACGCCTAAGTACCTAGAGTTATCTATGACCCGATTCCCACACTTTGTTAAGTATATCAACATGTCAACAGCTATTATTAAGTTGAACTGAAATAAATAACAACTAAAATCACTTCATTGTTCATTGCTATTAATAAGTAGATCTAGTAGGTATCTACTCCGGGTCGATTGTTGACCTCGCCACAGACGGGCTTCCCCGACAATAAATTCCGAAGTACTGTG
>SJJU01004063.1:0-31380 GCA_012932125.1 Conopomorpha cramerella | reverse complement strand
AGGTCTTACAGTGATATTGTTCTCGCCGTGTGACAGGCCTGCTACAATGTTACTTCAAGACTTCATGGTATGGGGCCTGGCTCGTGTTACTTTTACAGACTGGGTTATCACAGTACTTTTGCGTAACATAGAGGAATTTTTAAAGCAACTGTTAGATGTTTTCAAGCCATCCTTTTCTTCAGTAGCCCCTCCAACAACTATAATAATTTAGGTAATGTTGGCCCCATGTTACTTAACTAACCCTATCATGACACATGGGCATGGACATCCTGCTTCGTCGACGTAATAACAATAATAACAATAACTTCTATGCCCGTTTTCATTTCACCAACTTCACGCTAAAAACTGGCTAGGCGTTCCCAACATGTTGGTTAAAATGGGCACTAGTGTCTTAAATTGAGAGTCCTCGAATATTGTGTTAACTTTGTTGATTGGTGTTGTTAATCATAGGTTGCTTAGCATAGGCACATACCGCATAGTTAGAACGAAAAGGACCCAATACCAAACATGCTGATTTTGTAATTTAAGTTTTGTATCTTTTATAATTTACTTTTGAAATTGAACATTAACATTTTGTTTTGTGTCACTTTTGTTCTAACTGTGCGATACGTGATGCTATAATAAATAGTAACGAAATAACTTATATAAAGCGTCCAGTGGACGTCATTTCGCTGATTATCATGAAGCTAAGAAAGACGTCAGTTTTAACGCCAAATAATGTCTATTATTGAGCTTAGGGAGATTGCTATAGCTATTTGCACTTTAAGCTACATTATCTTTAACGGAAAATAGTTATTTAAAGATAATGTAGTCTGTATACCTACTACTCTAAGTAGTATTTCTATTACTTAGAGTTCATGTAGCCAAACTCTAGATTGGCCAATAACTGTAGCAACCACCGGAACCAGCGGAAACTGGGCGTTAGTAGTTTGATAAGTTGTGGTTACCGTAGGTAGGTTACATAAATTTTTTGCTTACTTATCCTCCTTTCTGTATGGGCAAAGGCTTCCCCCCCTTCTCTCCACTCATTCCTATTTTTGGCTACCTCGCGCCAATCCTTAAGGTATCGGTAAAGGTCGTCCCGCCACCTCCTCAAGTCCTCATAGGCCGGTCTCGCTTCCTGTCTCCGTCGCGTCGACGGGAACCTAATCGGAACACCAACCTAATTTTAAACCTTGAATATCATCACCGATTCATCAGTCGGTTAGCAATCATGTGTATAAAATCGAGCGTAGCTTTAAACAATTTTTTGGCCAAAACTAAGGAAGCCTAAGGCCACTGTTTCTGTACATCCTGTAGAAAAAAAAATAAACGAAAAAAAAACCCTCTTACAAAATCTCCAATCAGGTCGACTTTTTGTCTTTGCATGAAAAGTTCAAACGTATTTCGTCTCTGGTTATAGACACTCACTAAAAGCCAAATGCAAACAGTAGAGTGAGAAAAGACAATGGAATTTCGTCTCCGGTATTTCCTTATCACTCTGTATAGGTACGAAAATAGCTTGTCCCACTAACCGTTAAAGCCTTCACATACGCAATTTCCATTCCTGACACGGCAGCTTTCATCCATGCTTGTCAAGAATCTAAGGAAAGCTAACTGTAATACTTATTTGCCTTCCTGTTTTGCATATCCAGGTCCCGTTTTCCGTCAATCGTTTATAGTACAGTTAGTAACTCCCGGAAAGATTGAGCTGCTGTAGAACATTTGCTATCCTGATTACCGTTATATCACTAAATACAAGTATCAGATAGGTGGGCTATGGAAAGGTGGACTTTAGATGCCTTTTTAAAGTGGCTTCAGACGTATGGTTCGGTCACTGAACTTTCATCCGAATTGTTACAGGTTACATATACAGTTTGTATTTCAGGACACATGTTGTCAACTACTCAATACCTAGGTTCCTTACTACTGCGTGCTTTGCCGCCTTTTTTAAAGATGGTCACGCAAAGAACATTACGAATCGAAGGGTTAAATTATTAAAGAAATCGGCACGTCGAAAAGTTGTGTTTAACTACTGTACAAAGGTAGATAAGTTTTAGCGTTGACGATAGTATACTTATACTTACACGGCATTTACGAAATGCCTCTGAACCTTCATAACCATCCATACATAATATAAAAAATATACTTACATATGGCAAGAACGGTTAAGAATTATATTCGTGACCTACACGTGGGTAAGTAATGTAGCATTCCGATATCATGGCATCTGGTCTGGCAGCATCAAACAGGAAGAAACCGTATGGAGGTAGGTACCTAACTACTACATAATCCTTACGTAACTGTCATTGATCAGGTCTGGAACTTCAAACGGTACTTACTTAGGTAACTATTACTGTTGGAACAACTTTCTCTATTAGGTCTAGTCGATGACAGCTTATAGACTAGCATGGCAGGTGGAGGCACTTTGTAGGAAGCGAATGTGGGACACATGTATTATAGCAACTTAATTTCTACATTATTATGAAGGATTTTTTTTTCAGATTATGTCATAAAATAACATTATAAAACTACAAGTGCATTAACTTGAATAACATACCCTTTTCTGATCAATCAAAGTATTGTTTACTTTCGAACATGTGAGTGGACTTTTTTGCAAAGTATTTTGTGGTGCGTTGTTCAATTATTATAGGTACTTAGTTTCCCCGAAAATTTGATTTTTGGAGAAAGTGAGAGCAAAGTTGCGAGTGTACGGTCGGCCAAGAAAATGGTCTATTAGTTTCGATGACACTTCCTGTGTCACTAAAACATCAATAAGGTAGAGTTAGTATATTGTGCAAGTGAACAATGAACCTTAATGTTTAATGACATTCATATGAGTTTCAACCTTAGGGTGGTAGATCAGATTCTTGGCCGACTGTACCTACCAATTCCTTACCTCATTACGGATTTGAGGGCTTGTTGGACGAATTGTATGAAAAAAAAAATATCTACCTACGTACGTCTAAATACGTACCTACCTGTATGAAAAAAATCAGTACTTGGTTCACAAAAAAACTTATAACAAAATTTTCGTACACCCGCGACATTGACGTCAGTATATAAAAATATCTTAGGCCTCTTCCGGGTTTTAAGAGCTGTCTGTATTGAGTAATTCCTCCCTTAGGGCACTTATTTCAATTAATTCGACTTGTTTCAATCAATACACCAAGCTGAAGGGACAGATCGTCAGGTAGGTGTGGTCGAGGTGTGCCCGCTGGAGAGGGAGAAGCATCAAGCTGCATGTTATGGAGGTGACTATTGCGTTGAATACCTATGTGGCGTATATTCACGCTTGTTCATTGTGATAGAAAAAAACACCCAGAATGGACTAGTGGTCAGGGTTCCTATCTTTAAGGCAACGATCGCGGTTTCGATTCCCGTCGCCGACATAAAGCTGTAATGCTAAGTTGAGTTATTTGTTGTGTGAGCCTGGTTGTTGTATCCAAGTTTAAATATTTAAGTATGAAAAAAATGTGATTGTGGTTCACATTTTAGCTGTCACATAGTTATCACAGGTAGACCATTGTGAACGCCAAAAACACACGAGTGGTAGTGAAAATTGGACGTAGTTCCACAGAAAGGACTCAATCCATAAAAAGTTACTTCGGAGGTTTAAAGTTGGATGCGCTATTGACCCGCCATACATGTGGATTGAGTCAGGGTACATAAAAAATAGGCTGTAGTGAACTTTCTGTGAAAATGTTTTTTTTTATATGATGGATATGTCTTAACTTAGCACCCTGGTATAGCTCACTCAATTTCGGCCAAAGTGTGGATTGAGTCCTTTCTGTGTAACTAGGTCCAATTAAGGTTGCATTACATTTATTGTTACTTAGTAGGTATGTCTTCACAACGCCGAAGGTAAGCCGTCAGGTGTACCTATTACCTATATGGTAATTTCGCCACAACTACTTATGAACCTCCTGCCTTGCCACAACTGTCTTATACCTTCTGGTCGAGATGATGACTGTACCTATTTATATAGTACCTTTGCGTATGACTGTGGCTAAAATGTAGCTACCAACTTAGCAGCTTAAGTGTCATGGTTAGGCACAGAGGCTTGGAACGGCAATATCTGGCAGGTTTTGCGAGATATAAGAACCTATAACGATGGAAGATAACAACAACTCAAAGGATTTAAATGCAAAAATATTTTAGATATCTTATTTTATTCTTGGGTTAGATAAGTCTATTATATAAGGTCTATTCTATTATTAATGATACTATAGATAAGGATATTGAAATCTATGCAATGTGTTGCTGCTTTTTATAAAGTATACTTAATGTACATAATATTGAATAGTGATTTGTCAAATGAGGATATAAAAACGTACCTACCTATCTATCTACCGCTTCCTTTTTTCTAACGATAGGAATTTTAATAGTATTGCATACTGCTTAAAAATTCACGTCATAATTATATTGATACATAAATAGGCTTGATATTAATATTAATTTATACTATACTGCGTGTAAAAGGACCCCGACCGAGCAATGGTCTAGAAACGTTGTTGGTTTCGTCAATATGAATAACTCCGCGGGGAAATGAGAAAAACAAAAATGTGTTAATCCCCATAATGTCATCTCCCAAGGCAAAAAATTTCTATTTTGTATGGAAATGAAAATATTATATTTGTTTTCGCTATAGTAAAAGTTATTCATAGTGACGAGCCCAACAACGTTTCTAAGACCATTGCTCGGGGTCCTCTTACATACAGTATTTGCTTTTTCTGTAGTTACCTACCTTCTCTATCTGTATAGTACCTATCTAGTTTTATCTATCTATCTAATAGTATTCTTATCGTGTTTTTTATGCAGATGCTTCTAAAGAGGACAGCGAAGGCTAGGACACCTTCCTATTCCGTGTCCATTCACCTTTTTCTTTATCTGACATCTGCACTTGGCCAAGTGGAATTGAAATCGCGGCCTTCTCGTTTGCCCCCGCCGCGGGACCTTATATAAGTACCAGTGTAATTGATTACTGGTAGTACGCATCGATACTACGCTATCTGCGATCGGCGCACGCACAATGTATAATAAACAATTCGATGTTTATCTGCGGCAAATGAATCAGATCCCATCTCCGTTGTGCGTCTGCTCAGTGCGATGCATTCGCAGAGCGAGGTTACCGTGCCGGGAAGTGTTTGCGGTGCAACTTTGTTTGTACCCATCGATTATGTTTTGCTATGTTGAGATTAGTAGCGTGCTCTGGCTTTTACGACAAGGTAGATAGTAATATCCAAGGATTGACACCAATATATAGGTAACTTGTCTAACAAAATATAGGCTACCTATCTACTCCCCTACAAAACACAGGACCTTCGTTAGCCTGTGTCGTGAGTACAAAAAAATAAGATCTGGCAATTACTCTATTATTAGTTCTGGTAGCCAAAATACAAAGGTAGGCGGTGTCTTTTTGCCTATATGTTGTGCACGCCACTGGTTGAGATAGACAATACTCAAAGAAAAAATGATTTAATATTAGGTACGAAAAGAAAGTTTATTACATATCCATGCCCATGCTTATGATCTCCACTTGTGGTAATAGGTACGTTTCATAGTGTCAATCGAAATTGAACATCAACGTAATTTGAGATACAGTAAATAGAACGGTTTCCTTCTTCTGTCATCAATGTTACACTGTGTGCAAAATATGAAAAAAATCCTTTTTCGCGACGAAACTTGCGAGTTCGCAGATATTTACGATGCAATGCGTATTCGAAATAATATAACCGATGAGTTTGGCTAAATATTTTTAATTTAACGTTGTATTTATTATACCTGGTATAGAGGTATATACTCGTACTTGCCAGTAATCGACTCCGGACGTTGCACCCTGGCACCCCGTGGCTCACCAGTCTCAAACTGACAACGCCGCTGTAAAAAATAAATTAGATCAACACTGTCATGACTAGGCATCCAAAAAAAACAGTACAGCTTTTTTTACGCAATGGATTTTAATACTTATTCATTACTAGCTGACCCTGCAAACGTTGTTTTGCCAATATACATACATCTACTGCGTGTAATAGTATCTATGGGGATAATTAATGGGGATTGAACTTTTTTTTCATTTCCTCACGTTGTTGCCATAGTAAAAGTTGTTCATTTTGACGAGCCCAACAATGTTTCTAAGACGTTTGCTGGGGGTCCTTTTACACCCTGTATAACAGTGTTTGTCTGCTATTATATGCATGTATTATATGTACATGTATTCAGTTTATCTGCCGTCATGAAACTTGATTATCATGGTGGTCCATTTGAAAAATCTTCTTTCCAACAAAAAAAATAATAATCAAAATCAGTTCATAAACGACGAAGTTATCCGCGGATAAACATAAAAACAGCGAAATTATAAGATAAAATAATAATAAAATACAGTCCAATTGAGAAATCTCCTTTATTGAAGTACTTCATACCTTGTGCTCTGTAATATAAAAAATAATTGCTAAAAGTGATGCTAAGCGCAAATCTCGAGAACGGCTGGGCCAATTTCTTTAAATTCTGGAGAAGGATTCATATTAAATAATTATACAGGACAATAAACATGTTTTTTATATGTATGAAAATAAAAAAAAATCGTTAGTCTCGCTAAAACTCGGGAACGACTGGACCGTTTTGGCTATTTTTGGTCAAGAATCACACGTGGAAGTTCAGGGAAGGTTTAAAAGGTGTATTTCTTCCAATACACGGGGTACAAAAGCGACTTCCTATGGCAAAACAAATGTTTGCCGAGCCACATAGTTACTTATAAAAACTTACTAAACCTGTATGTAATAATGCCCCCTTTCCGAACTGACGCAGCTTCTCTTAACAATTACCAAGTGTTGTCAATGTTCATAATTAATTTTTAGCCGTGTGGTGACGGCGAATAGAATACATGTGTCACTACCCCAGCCCAATTTTTCCCGTCGTAAGAGGCGACCGAGGGAACTCTCCAGAGGCGGGGCAGCAACGCTCTCTGTGAATTACACCACAACACAAGTGCGATCGTCAACCTGCCTGCCAAGCGTGGCGATTATTCGCATTTCCCCCCATATGATCATGGAATTCGTTGGGGGAAGCCCTCGTCCAGCAGAGGACGTCTTGTGAGCCCCCTTTCCGACTGACGTTGTTTCTCCTGACACTTAGTAATAATAGTGTTGTTTTAGTATTAATATATTTTTATGTATATAGGTAATAATGTGATTCCTTACGGTAATAAAGGATATTTTTATTTTGTTTTTTAATGTAACCCTAGGTGTATTAAAAAATGCTGAAAAAACACGTATGAAATCGCGAGGCGTCTTCTAGTTAGTTATTAAGTTATCTATAAAAAACTGGAGTAACAACACTGGGTTACCTACTTACTTACTTTTCTACCTAATAACTCCTATTTTCCTAGTCGATTAAGCTTCTTGATCTTGAAAAAAAAAAAAGATGAAATATGATAGATGGTAACACTATTTTGATGGACGTTTTACTAATGAGTTTTTTGTTTGCTGAATGATGTGGCAAGTTAAATCGAAATAACGAGAACAGTAAAGTTGTGGGTTAGGTTTCACCATGGTTTAACACATTAGCAGACAGTAAATTATACACATAACAGACGTTTTATGGTTATAATTGCTACGGTTGGTCACTGTCCGGGGAGCGTAACACGTTTTTAAATAGCTGTGACCAAGAGGATTGGGGTAAAAGGTATCCTATGTCCGTCTCCCGGTAAGCCACCTCCCCACCAATTTTCAACCAAATCGGTTCAGCCGTTCTTGAGTTATAAATAGTGTAACTAACACGACTTTCTTTATTAATTTTGTATTAAAAAAGTTATAATTCATGGTTTTCCTCTTATTTCAGACGCTATGTTACTTACAAAAAAATAATCCTTCTATCTTCTAATATCGAAAGGGTTCAACACCTTTCGATCGGTATGATAAAGCTACAGGCTGATTTTTTCCTCGTGTAGCGGGTTCGATTACCGGTTCAAACGTGTAATTATTAAAAAATCTATGAATACAGTTAAAATTGTTTTTGAAATGAAAATAATGTCTTCTTTCAGTAAAATGTTCTATCTACAATATTTAAGGTACTTTCCCTCCATGTGGCATGGTCGTGGGACGCCCAGACTAGTGGACGCCCCGCGATTTCATTCGCGTAGTTTCAGTATGAGTGTTTCATACAAACCATACCATCCTCTATACAGTGGCGTGCACACCATACAGGCAAAAAGACAATGCCTACCTTAGTATTTTGGATACCCGACCTTATAATAGAGTTATTGCTAGATCTTTTTTCGTTGTACTCACGACAGAGGCTAACGAAGGTCCTGTGTTTTGTGGGTGAGTAGATAGATAGGTAACTATACTTCGTAAAGACAAGTTACCTATACATAGGTGTCAATCCTTGAAGTGCACGCCACTGCCTCTATATAGCGTAATGTCCCACAGAAACTGGATGAAAAGTATCCTATGTCCTTCTCCTGGTACTAAGCTACGTCTCATTAAATTTTCAGCCAAATTAGCTCAACCGTTATTGAGTTATAAATGGTAACACGACTTTCTTTTATATACCTATATACCTATCTAGATATACCTATATAGATATAGAATATAGAGAAAGCTGAATGAGTATGAGCATAAAGACTCCGCGAAAGGAATCGCATCCGTGTCTGCCGTTCTAGATGATTCAGATGTCCTAACCACTATGGCTATACCAGCCGTTCTATGTATTTATACATAGGGTGATATGGCCTGTGGCAACTTTCTTCTACCACAAATAATCATGGCTAACCGTCAACGGACCTCTGATTTATACGACGTAAATTGTTTCTGGACTCTCTGGAAGATAAATAGTCCGCTTCGTTAAAGCAGACGAAGGATATATCGATACCATCGGAATACTAAAATAATCTATGGAACACCATGTTGCTACATTTGTATAGGTTTAGGTGGAGCAATCATTTTTTAAATTTGAGTGGAACTGTTGAACTGAACCTGAGTATCTTAAACCTTTACCGGACAGTTATCTGCTGTAATATATAAATAGATAATGAAAAACATATCTAAATGTATGTAGGTATTGTTCACGAATGCTTTTGCTTCTTGTACATTCGAGAAAACAGAATAAATTTTATAAGACCTTGTGGGTCCTGAGGGTCTCCTATTCCAAAAGTTGTTGCCTAATATTTCCTATTAATATTTATGCCGTGTGGTGACCGCGAATAGAATACATTGTTTCACCACCCCAGCCCAAATTTTCCCGTCATGGGGGTCGTAAGAGGCGACCGAGGGAGCTCTCCATAGAACGGACAGCAGCGCTCTCTGTGAGTTAAACCACAACACCACTGCGATCGCCAACCCGCCTGCCAAGCGTCGCGATTACTGGCATTTCACCCCAAATGACGAATCTCATTGGGGGAGGCCCTCGTCCAGCAGTGGACGTTATGTGGCTGATGATGATGATGATGAATATTTATGCCTATGCATGTTTATAAATTTTACATAATATTTGTGCTCTCCTGCAAAGTTGATAAGATCGTGATGCACTCACGATGCAAAGCTCTTGCGGTGTCAGAAAACATCGTGAGGAAACGTGCATACAAATAGTGCGTTCATTTTAGAGCGGTGACAGGCGATAATTCACTGCAAGTGTGACAACCTTGTTATAGCATTATTTTTTTATGAAACGCGTACGGACATTATCTATTATATAAAAATCAAAGCCACTTTTCGTTGGCATGGCATAACTCAGGAACGGGTGGACCGATTTCGCTAATTCTTTCTTTGTTGTGCTTATTCATGATAGCAGAAGGTTCTTATGAAAGAAAAAAATTACATCCACTGCTGGACACAGGCATATATATATGAATATCTAGTGTGTATTCATATTAATAGTTAAGACAGGACAACGTCTGTCAAATCCACTAGTAGTTAAATATTTTTACTATGTAGGTATATATTTTTATTATGTAGGAATACAACTATTTGTATAATATTCGCGCCGATATACCTGGTAAAAGTATTTAGTCAACGTTGTTATATCTTACTTACTGTATAACCTTATTTGTAAAGTTACGTGGTATTGTACATGTGTATATTTAAAGGTATAGTCAACAGGGGCAAATGGGGTTCCGGTCTACTGCAACTTTAAATACATTTTGACAAAATTCAGTATGTAAAGTTGCATTTTTCTCGTAGTCGCATGTATCCCGGTTAACCTTATATCTCTTTGCCATTGCCTACATTTCACGAAACTGCTCTGTTCTAAAAACAGTGTACAAAAGAAGATAGGTACGTCACTGCACAAAAAAGAAGAACTTTCAAGAAACGCCCTAGTGTTTAGCCGTATCATTTGTTCGTTGACCGAGGCTGATATTCCCAAGCATTTGAAATATTTAATATCTGAGTGCGTTTGCGCAGGCATTGTGCTTCAATGCACACAAGTGCATGGGATGACTTGGCATGTGTCTCTCACATTCATGATAGGTAGACAATTTGTTTATTTTGCTGTAAGTGTGCACTCAAGGGCTTGACGGCGATGGTGATGCAGGCTGCGGAGGAACGTGAAAGTTATTTTATTTTTAATGTGATTAATAACAAAATTATGACGTGATTAATAACTTATGTGAGAAATCATAAAATCAAGCACATTCTCAATAACCATATTTTAAGAGCCGTAATACTGTTCTTTAAGAGATCTTAATTGCATGTTTTTTACAGTACATCATCATCATCATCAGCTCACATTCATCCACTGCTGGCTTTTACAGTTTCTGAACAGTTCATAGTCAGCCGATACTTGTCCAATGCTGGACACAGGCCACTCCAATTGCACGCCACTGAGATCTGTTTTCGACTTCTCGCATTCAACTTCTGCCAGCCATCTTGCGCATATCATCAGTCCACCTTGCCTGACGCGGTCTCCACTCGAAAACGCTGAACAGTTATAAGGTTTTTAATCTGGCAACGATTTTCCTGTGTAGACAAATCAATATTTATCACCAATATAGGATATCCAAGTTTTTGCAAAATTCGTGTATCGCGTACCTAATTGTATAAATGAAACATAAACTTTCATTCAACATACTTGCACGTCATTTATTAATTAGTAGGTACAATGATAGTCAAATAATTTTCGCTGGTGGGGGCAAGATTTTACCTGGGTACTTAAACTAAATTGATACCTGTATGAAAATCGACGATTATTGCATAAAATCTACTGAACCATAAAGTAATGATCTTCTTAGGTAACTGGGATCTAAGCTTCTTTACAATGTAGTTTATCTAAACCTACCAAGTTATCTAAGCACTTACTTCTGTGCAATGAACGCTCACCGCTAGGGCGGCACTTACCTACTTAAAATACGGTATCGTTTATACAACAACTTAAATGAGAGCCAACTCGTACGGGTGGTATGTTGTATTAACTTAATTGTTAACTGGAATGTATGTATATTATGTACTAGTTGACCGGGAAAACATTACTTTGCCAATAAACATTATTAACAGTGTTTTTCTGTTCTTGTACGCATTATGCATGTATCATATGACGGTTAAGGACAACATCGTGATGAAACCCGCACACCACAAGGTGTGTGAACCTTATAACGTTGGGTTAAATAAAAGTGCCTCTGCCTACCCCGCTTTGGGATTAAAATGCGTGAAGTGTGTGTATACATATGACACCTTCCCCTAGATTCAATCTATCTACTAAAGAAAATCGCATTAAAATAAGTTACGTACAAACATACATACACTTCACGCCTGTCTCCCAGAGGGGTAGGCAGAGACTACAGATCTCCATTTGTCACGGCCCTGACATTCCCCTTTCGCTTCATCTACATTCATACATCTTTTCATACATGACCTCCGGTTTCGAGTACTTTTCACGCCACCTTCGGCCAGGACATCACCAATTTGGTCTGTATATGTCCTTCTGGGGCGACCTCTACTCATCCGGCCCATTACATCACCCATATAAATCTCTTTCGCCAATCGACTAGTTACGTAGTTTTAAAGATCTAAGCTTAAACACATAGGGACAGCGGGAGGCGACTTTGTTTCGGAGGGCAGTAAGGGTACAATTCTTCATTCCGAGGGTATAAAAATTACACTTTTTTTTAAAATATTTTGTACTGTTTTGAAAACATCTAAAACCCTCGTGGTCGTGCTCGTAACACTACTATTGACTATTTGGGTATTTGGAGGGGATAGATGAAAGAGATTTACATGAGTCATGTGGCCCGGGTGATTAGAGGCCGCCCAAAAGGAAATAACATTGACCAGGTTGATGATGTTCTGACGGAATATGGCGTGAAAGTACTCAAGTAGTCAGCGAGCACGATAAACGTTATAATAATTATGTACGTAATTATATATTTTAAGCAAAGTAAGTCCGAAGTTAGTAAGTTTGATAGTTTATTTAAAACAGGTCCCAGTTCGTGGAACGACGTATGTATTCTACGCAGGAAACTCTAATTCCGAAGACTGTGTTTTCTGTAGTATAAATCTGGAAGTGTTCAAGTCACGGGCGTGAACTGGTATCCAGTAGGCGTGATCCATAGTAGAAAACACAACTCAGCCTCATCTCTCAATCTTCGTCTCTACCTCGGATATCTCTGTCATTTGTTTGTAAAAGAAAGGGACAAATTGTTATTCATATCCAAAGAACGCTCCGCAAAACTTGACTTTAATACTCCGAAGGAATTTAAACTCCAATATGGTGGCCACTGTGAATCACAAAAAGACAACGAAATTGGTACCTATTTCACAACCAATCGTTGGGAAGGTTTTATGAAGCCTCGATTTTAATAGGGCCTGACTGTTAAAAGGATTCTTGGTTCGTTATTATAATATTTTAATTCACGGTCGGGTTTTCTTTTATTTAAGTACTTACTTTTAACAAGCATTATAGTTATAGTACTAACAGTAATGTTCAATGAAGTCATCTCACGGCTTCTCGAGAAAGACATCAACATTAAAAAGGGCGAAACAGAATAGGTAACAATTTTTTTACAACTTTACCATATTATTATCTTCAACCTTTAATAAGATTTTATCCATTTTTCAACGTATTGGACTTCAAGAATATTGTTATTAAATATAAGTTAGGATAGTAATTATAGAACAGAATTTATTTGTTATGGTTATTTTGCTTTATTCCGTTCGCTTGGAATTTTGGGATAAAATACGTTCACGCTCTCTAAACTACGCTCAGGGATCATACAGCATTCTAATGGTAAAATAATCATCGAAACACGAGCAGTATTTTTGAAGTTTATTTACTCTTTTAATATAGGTAAGTGTGTATAGAGTATAGAAAGTTTATAGGGAATTACGCAGAGACAGGCTTAACTTAGTGTTTACCTCAAAGTTCTATTCTGTGTTCTGGTTAGCCTACCAAAAAGTGTGTCAAATTGTAGTACCACCAATCAAAATTATCTTTTTTTACCCTAAATTGAAAATTGAGAATTAAATCGCGCCTTCTTTGTTCTTATTTCCATACTTTCAAAATGGCTTTTATTGACACAAGATTTAAATACATACCTAGTTAAGTCAGGAACGTCGCTTTTCGCATATCCGGAGCAATCTTTCAACTCATATTATCCCTTGATTCGCAGTGATGAGAAGCGAGAGGTTACTATGTTAGGTAGTACAATTGTTCGCTCAGTTTACTGGCATGCTAATTGCACTGCATATTATCTTGACAATGTACAAGTAACTGGCACAACGTGTCTTGAGGTTAGCGGATTAGGCTTGTGGCTCATGTTGTTGCTTTTTTTTTTCTTTATTCTAGGTTGCCAGTACGAGTAGGGGACCTGTGCTATTTTGGAATATGGACTGTGTTTTGTTACAATAAAGGGTTATATTAGGAAATATCAATTTAAGCATAAGTATACTGTTTTTCTAGGCCCTATTGAGTGCATTGCAGCTGTTGTCTGTCATTGTTGTGTTACAGTCAAAACTCAGAACCGGTACAATTTCGTCAAAACAGTAAAATACTTACACAATATGTTTGTAGTCAACATTTTCACTGTAAAATATTTGGTGATCCATAGGGTTTTGATCACAGTTAGTCTGATAATTGGGATTTAGATGGACGAATTGTAGGTGTATGCTTCATCAGTGATGAAAGATGGTCATTCAGATGGGCAGGAAGTTTCTTGTCCGTTCTTTTAGCAAAGACAAAATCTCCTTCTGAACGTTTACCAAATGATGATTCAATATTCTTAAAATTGAGTAACGTATCACGAAAAGTCCAGTATTTATCAGGATAAGTTACAAATTCATTGAAAAGTGTATACACGCCTACACATACCACAATGTGTGTGGAATTTACTATTTGTTTTTATTCTACTTCCATGTAAAATCGTAAACACGAAAACAAGCGAGAGTGCTAATTAACTTTGCTGCATTTTAAAGCAATTGAAAGAATCTTACACCCAACTGGCAATTGTGAACGCCTTTATGACCTTGCTATAGGCAAATTGCAATTACTTTAATGTTTTCTTTAAGAAGCACTAAGTACAATCATACAAGGATCTTCTGGCGCGTGTCGGCTGAATATTTACTGTGATTTCTCGCCACTCTTGTATTTCTTCATTTATCGATTTGTTTCAGGTGCTTTTATTTTATTGTGGCAGTAAGGACTATTATCCAATCCACGAAAACTCAACTCTATTGGCTTAAATTGGGTGCGACATTGCTCTTTATTCACACGCTAATACATCCTTGTTGCTCTGTTATTAAGCAAAAAAAACCTTGGAAAGATAATTATTAATTTTAATTTAAAAAATACAATTGCGTTCACACATTTTTAAATAATTGTCTCATTAAAGCGGCAGTCGAATCAGGTATCGATAAAAAAACCTCTAGCGTCTTCATACCGACTGTAATGATTTGTACCAATTACAAACATAATCAACTTAAATTAATGTTTTTTATCACAAAAATATCCTATCGGTAGATACCGTAATATTCAAGGTACTTTCCTTTCATGTTTCATGTCTTGTGACGCCCTATAATATGGTAAAGCAAGAAAGTTGTTTACTTATCACTTCCCCTGTCCGTTGAAGAACTCACAAATAAACACACATACATTTCATCACACACTTTCGTATCTATATATATAAAACAAAGACAGGTTTGTTACAACACTTATAACTCAAGAACGAATCAACCGATTAGCCAGAAAATTGGTGGGGACGTAGCTTAGAACCAGGAGAATAACATAGGATTTAAAAAAGCATCCCGTTCCTGTGGGACTTAGTGCAGTATAGAGGGTGTTATAGTTTGTATGACATGCTGAAACTACGCGAATGAAATCGCGGGGCGTCCGCTTGTTTATAATATAATACAAGATCTTAGAGTGATTTTCACTGTGACTGTTTGAAAAGTTTTTTTCCTAACTTGATTGTGTCTAGTACGTTATACATGTTATGAAGGTGCATTTAACTAAAGTAATAACAATTAACCACAAAACAAAATTGCATACACAGAAAACAAAGGTAGAATTACAAAGCATTGAATTAATTAGCCACT
This sequence comes from Conopomorpha cramerella, assembly GCA_012932125.1. Lineage (NCBI taxonomy): Eukaryota > Metazoa > Arthropoda > Insecta > Lepidoptera > Gracillariidae > Conopomorpha > Conopomorpha cramerella. Next base: position 15,880 of record SJJU01004063.1, on the reverse strand, counting down.
GTCATAATTGCTGCTTCTACCTGATAATTTACGCATGGGAATACTTAATTAAGATTTTAGCAAACTATTAAGATTTTAGATACGCGTTATCTTCACGGACAGCCATCATTTAATAAGCATACTGACTAGCAAGTATCTGCTATTCTTCTATTATTTACTTGACCGTAGTGACGTAGCCATTTTGTTATTTGGCTAGAACTAGCCATGCGCTAGCGCTTCTTTATTAGCATAGGTCATATTATAGTGTCTTACTTACGTTGAGTGGTCTGTGTAATTGGGTAGCCAGATGTGGTATTGGCAATGCACAATTATGTAATTAAAATAAACTGGTCCATTAGGCCCACGGTCTCCCAGAGCGGTGGACTAAGATGCGCATGGGCAGCACTTCTCACGTTCCGATCAAGGGTTCTGAGTCCAAACTATCATTGATCTGTCATTAGTTCGTATTCAACCTACATGGGGTACATTGAAACGTTAATTCACTAATGACTTTTACACGAGGAATTTCTTGATGCTTTTATGTGAATACCTTTTACCCTATTCATCGGCAATATACACATTACAACGTGTATGTCATGGGTCTAGTGATCTGGTCGACGGTTATACAGAGTGTAAAAGGACCCCGAGCAATGGTCTTAGAATTCCGAATTCCGCTACCTTAAGTTTCGCCAACGTTTTTGATTTAACATTGTACTGCGCGTAAAAGGACCCCGAGAAATGGTCTTAGAAACGTTGTTGGACTCGTCATCATGAACTATTGAACATTACTACAGTACAACGTTAAATAAAAAACGTTGGCGAAACTTAAGGTACTCAGTGTGACAAACGGAAATGAATAAATAAATAATGGGCATTATTTGTAAGTTCATGTTTAAGGTGAATGTGTATGTAAGCTTACATTTCCATCGGCCAAATATTCACACTACAACTTGTTTGTACAACATACAAGGTAAAATTATTGTTTTAACGAAACTCGAATTTGTGAGAATTGAGTGTCGACAAACGTGTTAAGGACGAAGTTCGAATAAAAATTACTTCGGAAAGAGTCATTAGGATATATTTGTCTATTCTCGAGTCTGTGAGCTACTGCACACTCGTCCCATTAATGAAAGTTACTTAAATGATTGATTAACTTTTTCTTTATATTTGAAACACACACGTCCAGCTTCCGGTACGCACATTAGACTTAATCTGGCATTAAAACTGCTGTCTTTTCTTTCTTACTTTGCCTGTCAAAAAGATACAGCTATAAATTTAATGGCAAATTCCGGCAACTGGGCGACATACTATTTAGAAGGTACAATATTTAAGGAATCTTGACGACGCGAATATAATAAAAGCTAAGCTCGAGCTTATTGCAATTTGCCTACTTAATGAATGTCATTAGACAGAACTTAGCTAAGCTAACCGTTTATGTATACTCAATACGGGTTAAGGGTTGATAATAAGCAAAAATCGTAAAATCTAACTTCATTGCAAAACTTAATTAGAGAATATCGTATAAGAATCATGTAATCGGTAAGTATAACAATTTATGGATGATTAAAATGTAACAATATTTTCATGTAGGAGGCATCAGCTTAAAAATGGTTCTACATTGTCCCTGGTTCGGAATAATTATAGAAGAAGTTAAGTACTAAATTAAATCGGCCCATAATGTTATTGCATAACATTTAAAAAGATATGTCACATCGTTAACTCACGAAAGGTCTCGGAAACCACGCTCATAGTTGACCTGTCGACCAAGGTTCAGGTCTCAGCCGAAGTCTAACTAAACTAAGCCCTATATTTATCGTATCCTGCGAATCTGCTAGCTCGCGGCTGAGGCCGTCGACCTCCTTAGAGATGGCCATAGTAGTGGCCTTAACTTGTATTTTAGCAAGAGGGCCAGTATCCGAGCATCGAACTCGCTCGCTTGTGTTTACTATGTATTTGGTGTGTGCCCGGAAATCAAATAGGGTACCTTCGTGGACTGGAGCTACGTCGCTGACCGGTTGGGATGCTATAACTGGACTGATGTGCATAAACCTGTGTGTTCCCGTGTTACAAATAATAATAATAATGAAAGACATATAAACAGCAGCGTGAGAAATAGGAAGGTTGTATTTAACAACGCGGGATGTGAAGAGTGAAATTGCTGTATTTACTATGAAATAATGACAGTTTTTGATGGTAAAATTATTGAACGCTTTTAAGACGGTTCGCTTCGGAGCTTTTTATTTTAGTTCTATACCTATACGTGGTTATTAGGCGTGATAGGTATGTAGTTAGCGACACGTCAGGGACATTGGACTGGTTGGTATCCTGACTTGATGCAGTTTTCATACAATTGCACTGTGCAGGCGCATCTGTAGGTGGGTTGTAGACATTATTTAAAAGGTCGTGCGATTCAACTTTCGACGAAGTATTTTCTTTTGTTATATTTTATTGCGATGTAGAACTATAGTGGCAGTGCTAAAAGAATCTGGTTCTTGAGTGGTGAATTTAACATTATTCAATAAAATGTATAATGTATTGTGATATGGATCTTATCCGCCACAAGAGTCGTTTGGCTCTTAAATTGGGTTCACACTTTTAGCCTCGCGCTTATTGCACTCTATAGTGGGCGAGTTGGTTTTGGAGTAAAAAAGAAACTTAGAGCTTAGTGACTTAACTTCTATTTTAGTTATGTGCAGTGTTAGAATTACTGACTGACTTATAAATATATTATGTAGTGTAGAGTTTCTAGGAATGCACAAATTACCATTCTTGAATTCGCCATTGAAATTAAAATCGCTTTGCTAATGAAATTGCTGTTTGGAGGATAAAATTATGCCCTGCTTTTGTCCTCCGCACACTATGACAATTTTCCGAATGTCGATGACAAAATTTCGAGAACAGATTTTAACGTAAGCTAACAATATAATACAATTGACTAAGGTCTTATCATTGTATTAACATCAATGGAAAATTTAATTTATTGCCAAAACACAATATCAACTTCTTGTTAAATCTAGTGTCAGGAAAGGAATTACTCCTTTCCTTCATCTCTTCCTTATCACTTGTCACTGTCTCAATAAAATACTGTCGTTATCCTGTCTTCGTACATATTATTTCCTGATTTTACATCTTCAATAAGATTGCAATGGAAATTAAAATATATATTAGATTTATTGTAATTTAACGCTACAGTGTATCATTGGCGCACGGCGCAGTCGTCGCGAGTGCTATAATCAGGTTGTTGCGCAGGCGCAGCGCGCTGCAATCCAACTCGCTGCCGGAACTCTCATACTGCGCACAGTTCCTGATGTCATTGTTGCAGTTCTCCTGCAAGCGATGTATTGTAAGCTTTAAGTATTATGATGCTTATTTAATCTCAATATACGATTAGGAAGCTCAACTTCGTTATTTTTTTGACGTGTATCGCCAGATTGTCTTTCTTTCTAAGAAACCGTTGGACGGATGGATGGAATGGATTGGATGGATTTTCGATTTTGCATTATGATTCTAGGATGGCATTCTAACTATTAAACGGAAAAGTTCATATACTATTCGTGGATAGTTATACACCACTGTTTGGCTATTAGCCAGAGCTGAGTCCTACCCTCTGTCATGTTAGGTTAAATACAATTTTGGTACATTGTGGCTGTGCCCAGCCAGATTTGGGTGTTTAAATGTATTTAATTAGTAAGATTTGAAAATGTTGGTCGGATACTTAACTTGTAATCGCAGGTTCGGGTCCGGCTACCGGACGTGAACCAATGGGAGTCTTTTTGAGTAAAGTTCGTAAGGTGAAGGACAACATCGTGATGAAACCAGCACACCACGAGGTGTGTGACCTCTATAACGACGATCGGCTCATCCCATGTCACGTTGGTTTAAATACGCTTCGTGAATTGTGGGCATTTACTTTGCAAGCCTCTACCTTCGCCGCTTTGGGATCAAAAGGCGTGAAGTGTATTATTTTATTGTAGTAAGATCCCATAAAGTTTGTCCAGTAACATACAGATACTTACCAAATAATGATTCAACTGTAAATAACTCGTGGGTACGAAGAGAAATCGAAAGTTCTCGTCGAGGGCTGTTATCGGGAAGTGAGCAGAAGTCATCAGGGTATTGGACGTTGGCACAAGACACCGGGAATGGATTCCCTCAGGACTGGCCTTCTGTGACCTTCGCAAGAAACTGGCTGATATGGGGTCCTTTAATTGGTGACCGCACCGTTGTTTGTATAAATCATAATAATACTTGCTTCCATTCTGTTTAGCTGTGGTAGACGAAAGAAATAATTGTTAAGATTTAAGAGACAAGATTCTTCCATCTCTTTAAATAGCGAGATGCAAACATAAATAGGTATCTAAGTTAGATACAATCTATAAATATTTAAGATCATTATACAACGTTAAATAAAAAAAAAACGTTGACGAAAACACGAGATGGTCACTCAGTCCGTGATATCATACAACTTTTCCCAAGCAACATTATGGGAAAAACGAAATAAAAATTCACGTCTTCATATAAAGTGGCAATCAGCTGATCGGTAAGTTTGTATGAAAAGGTGACATTTAGACATAGGGTTCGTTGGTGACAGTTGTTCGGTATCGTGCACTGAGTTAGTTCCTCGAGTTTCGTAAACGTTTTTGATTTAACGTTGTATAGTCCCGTTGAGCCCATTCAACAACAATGCTGCCATTGTTCCACCCACTCTCCCACCACTTGACTGTGACTTCTACTAGAGCCAGGGTCTACAGCACTTACACATTCAGAAAAGACACTCATATTAATACACACATCAAAAGGTCTAGGGTATCAAGTACATTTTAGAAGATTGCAATAAACAATATATTTTACAAAAACTGAATTCATTCATAATTTATTCAAAATGTTGTGATAAGTCATTGATACAGGCATGCGGAATTAGGTAGGAGACCAATCCAAAAGATTAGATCTGATTTAAATAAATTAGATTTTTTTAGAGCTAAAAATGTTCTTGATCCCTAGACACTTTTGATGTGTGCAACAACAACGGCCTTTTACTAGAACTTACATTTCTCACCACACGTATTAAGTATTGTGTCATTTTGTATTTGGTGCGATCGAAAATAGAACCTATTTCTCATCATTACAGTCATCTGTTTCTTCATAAAACGAACAACAAGCCGGTTGTATACGTTGACTAAGTCGTCATCCTTTTTAGGAATTATTATCTCGTCGATGTCCAAAGGTATGACGAACTGTGATTCGTGAATGTTCCTGTACAAGCAGTCGTTGTATGTGACAATATCGCTTTGTCTCCGATGCCACAACGTTGCTGAAGCCACTGAAGAAACGGGTATATGAAATGCTCTTAAAATTCCCCTTTCTCTGTAAACATCTAAAACGTGTTGCACATTCTCGTGAATAGAGTCCACGTACACGTCTATCATCTGTACACCAACTAGTATATTAGTTTCAATCCACTCTATAAGCTTTTGTGAAATATCTTCGTGGAAAAACATGCTCTTAAGACAAACGGTGAACGTTTTGTAAGTGGATTCATCTGGTTGTATTTTTCTGACAAAGAAATTGTTGCTTCGAACTTGGCAAGTTTTCATAAATACAGAAACTTGGATGGATTCATTGTAATTTCCGTTGGGCATTTGCATAAAGGGACACGTGATTAAGTAAGGGATATCAACATTGCCATGGAAGTTCGACCAATGCAATACCCATATTCTGTCTGCTATAGCTTCTACTAAGTCCACTGAATGTTTGTCACGTCGTTTCAGTTTGTGTTGAATTCGGCAAAATAACTTGACCCTTTTTGGTATGTAGTGGTCTGGGGACAATAATTGTCTGTGTTATTTATTATTCGGGCTTCAGTATTTTCTCAGGAATTCTCTGTATTTAGTTCTGGGAGTTTTATTTAAATGGTGTCAAGACACAGAAAGAGACATATTATGTATTATGGGTACATTATAGGACGTAGTAAAGAAATAAATGTAGTAGACATATTATTTTTTAGGTATTTATTAAAATATTCCACATTTAGGTAAGCTCAAATACTGTTTTACACTATTTCGTTAGTCAGTCTTGCGCATGGGGCGTTTATAGCTAGGGCTTTGAGTAATTCTTTGCGCAGACGCATCATATGACAGTCCGCCACGCTGCTCTTCTCGTACAACTGGCAGTCGGTTGTGATGTTGTAGTTGCATGCCACCTGTAAATAAATATGAGTTGTTTAAAAAAAAATATGTGTATAAAAACTAAATTCACACATTTCCATTATTTTCCATTTTGAGTTATGGTTTTGTTGGAATAAGGGCCCTGTGACGTTGGGTTAAAATCTTTTTGGTGAACTGTAGGCATTTGCTTAGTAAGTGCCTCTGCCTATCCCGCTTTGAGATTAAAAGGCGTGAGGGGTATTGTTTACGGGTTTTAACTACTTTAATGAGAACAATTTTAAAATTATGAACTTACTCTGTAATGATTTAACTGGACTTCCTGAATTGGAGCGTAGAATCTCTCGCTTTCAGGATGAAGTGGCGCCAAAGGGTAGTGGTTGAAGGCTATCAATACATTCTTCGTTAACATCATACTTTTAGCGTAAGTTGACTTCGGACTGATCTGCTTGGACCTTAGTATGTTCCTCGTAAATTTAGGTTCGGTCATATCTATACCGCACCTTTTATTATACGCTATTCGAAGCGTTTCTTCGTCTGCTACATCATCTATGATTTTATTTGAACTACTTATATTAAGAACAGATAAACCTCTTCTGTTAATAAGTCTAACTGCGTCACGTTTTGAGTACTTTTTACATAAATTAAAGTATTTATTCTGTATCTTCTCTTTATGAGATTGAATTGTGTCGAAAAAGAAGAGATTTCTGACGACTGCAGCCATAGATTTAGGTTTCCAGCCCGACGCAAAAAGTCTTCGAACCAACCCGTGAAGGTTTTTCGCTACTTTTGGGACTATTATTTCATCTACATCTAAAGGGATAAGAATGCGGGTCTCGTGGATATTTCTATAAAGACAATCGTTGTAAGTGACAACGTGGTCTTTACGTCTTTGCCAGATTCCAGGATCAACCTTGTGGTTAACTGGTACTTGGAAAAGTCTCACAAGACCTTCGTCTCTATAATATCTTAAAACGTTTTGTACGTTTTCATGAACATCTTCAACATACATGTCTATTTTTTCTACACCCAGTAATTTATTGGTTTCAATCCATTCAACTAGGTTTTGGGAGACATCTTTGTCGAAAATCATATCTTTGACGCAAATTGTGAAATTTCTGGACGTCGTCGATTTGGATTTTATTGGTTTTACCAGAAACGCATTCGTGGGATCTTGGCAGGTTTCTGTGACAACTGATACCACGGAGGGTTGGTCCAGTGGTCCGGTTAAAGCGCATGTTAGAAGGTAGGGCATCACGGCTCCAAGGAATTGTGTGTCCCAATTATAGGCCCACATGGTCGTAGGCACGGCAGTCACCACCTGCACTGAAGCTTCCTGGACGTTCTGCTTCTGATGCTGACGAGTCTGACAAAATAACGTCAAACTTGGCGGAATACTGCGACCTGTGGACAATTACGTATTGATAATAATGTTACTAGAGACAAAATGTTAGATAAAAATATCACTGTACAACATAAAAAAATGTAGTAAATGGTTAGTAAGTAAGTATTGCACCTATTTTATTTATTAGCAGTGTTTCTTTGTGAGGCTCTCTGTGGGGAGCTTAAAAGCTATCATTATAACGGCAGCGTGATTACAGCTTTCCTGGCCAAGCAGCCGGCCTAAGAAGGAAGGGCCTGGAATTTTCTAACCGTTGTTGTTGTGCTACAGTATAGCACACCGTTACTTGTATCATATTTTTCATTTAGTTCTTCAATATAAGCGGACATAAATTTATAGTGGTAGTCGTCAAGCGAGCAGCGCGGGCTGCAAGCTGCAATTGTTCAGCATTCTCATTTCAATTTACCTGGTGTCATCGTATATGGCAGTGTAACAGCTACACTATAAACCTTTACGAGCTTGTTCGACCATTGTCACCGTACAATTCAATAGGGTACAACGTTTTTCTGTCCCACTGCGAGACAGAATTTATTATCGAATTAAAAGATATCTTTAATCCCGTAAGTTTTTCACCGGCCATTACGTTATACTTATACAAGTAAAAGGACTATTTTGTTAGCGTTGTTGCGCACTGTATGGTAACACATTACCTTAAAAGGATGTGTTTGAATCGTGAGAAACTTCAATGTATGTTGGTACGTAGGTAATTTGTTGCTCTTGCGTCTTGATATTGCATTTCCTCCATAAGTTGTATTGTAATGAATACGGATGTTGCATTATAGTGTTGTGGAATCGCTCTTAAGGAGCTTAATCAATTTACAACAATGTAATTTAAACTAAATGCGAGTGAGTGATGTTATGTTTATTTTGTCATTGCGGATGGGTAGAGACAATGAGTGCAGACACAATAAAGGTAGGTACCTAGTACCTACCCTTAGAGTATCTTAGCTCGAAAGGAGGTAACGTGCCTCTACGTACATGAAGTAACGAATTACCTAACTTCCTGTACGATAGCTTAACTGATCGATTAGAACAAAATTAACATATAAATAAAAGTACTATGAACTAGCCGCCTTAATCTTAAGATGTATAGCTTATAAAATAAATAAGATTAAAAAAAAGTAGTATGAACATGTACATTCATTTCGTATTTATTCATGTAGACTCTTTTTCCTTATTTTAGATACTTTAATTATCGGTGACACGAAGTTGTTCGAATCTATCAGATTGTGTAAGAATAATTATTAATTAAAATTTGAGAGATTCTCTATAGGTATAGGTTGACTAATGTTGTCTGATCAATTATCTATCATTGCAATTAATTAAGGTCCTATTTTTGTGATAAAAATGAACTAGGAGTCTATTTATATATATTTCCAACGGTTCTGTTCACCACATATCTCTTGTAGACGGAAGTCTATGTATAGAGATAAAAGATTGCACCGAAACATATGGTTTTGGTTGATGTAAGTACCATGTTGGGTCTCACGAGTCAGAAGGTTCGTGCCCGAGTCGTTGGGAAGAGAAAGATTTCCGCCACGAATGATTGTCACGAACTTGATTAGCATACGCCCAGGGGCGTCCCTGCAATAGCATTTCTAAATTGAATTTCGAATGAAACTGTACCAGAATAACAATAGTCCGTCTTGTGAGAAAACAGATGGAGCGAACCTTTTTCTTTCTATTTTAAGAGCGTATAATTTACATTCAAATAGCACTCTACAATGTAACTGAGGTGCGATTCACAAATTATTATCAAGGGATTTATTTTTACTCGAGACCGTAGTACTTTTAGTTTCATAGAGATTATTATAATAAGTGAAATTATCTGCAAAAACAAATCAGCAGCCGCTGCGCAGTACCACGCGTGAATGCACTGTTGGTACTTAAGAGTAAACAAAGTCCTGCAAGTGCTGTAACTCTGTGCATATTATATTATGTTTTTTTTTATTTCATCCATCTTAACATCTACCGGAGAGCGGGCGGTTTTATCTACGCCGGAATTTACACGACAACCTCGCGAGGGAGTGACAAATGACTGTGGGTTTATCGCGCCACACTTGGTAAAGTGCATCCGAACGTGTTGCTTTCAAGACGAACTGGCTTTGCTTCATTATCATTCACAGAAGAGTCCAATTTACAATTGAAGTGCCACGGTTAACCCGGCCGACACTGTATAAGGACGAGGCTCTTCTTCTGACCATTTTCACTTGGTCTGTCGTCTAGAACATTTCTTGAAAGATTCCGGAGCCATTTGTATGTGTTTAGTATAGAAGACACACCCATCTCGGCAGTGGCGTGGCGGCGACGTGGCGATGCAAAGAGAAGAAAAAAAAATCACTTGGGTACCACCTTTTACACTTACAATCGCGCACTTAGGACGTTTTTCATTTATAATCCAACGAATAGGTAGGTAGTCGATGCATGCCGCGCGCACTTCGGCAATGTGATAAATGGGAAAGGAAAAGTATTTTCACTGTGGACATAATTCTGCTCTTATAGTTTTGCTATTCGCAGTTTGCAGTGGCAAGGACTAACAGTAAGTAATTCTGCTTAATGGATGAAAACTCGTGACTGACTGTGGTGGAAAGACTTTAGTGAAATGGTCGTCTATTTTTAGTTAAGAGTTACTTATGTTGAAAATGCTGCTTTTCTAGTGACAAAGCTCGGGAAAAGAAGATTATTATGATACTGAAGATTTTAGTAATAAAATCAGTAATGCATTGTGAAGAGCAAGATGAAACAAAAAAAAAATATATATAAACAATTTGACCCAATAAAACATGTATGCTGTTGTGCAACTAGGAATGTAAAAATAGTTAAAGACCTATTCCTAGATGTACCAAAAATACATAATGGAGTTCGGTAAATGCATAACACTGACAGAGACAAAAAGGTAACTTTTCAAAAGCTTGAAAACAAGTCCCAAGTATTTTGTTATGAATCATAGAATCTTTTGCCGTGTTGCATGAACACTTTCGCTGACAATAGAAGTTTTATTGTTCGACAGGCCGAATGTGCCAGCGAAAGGCTTCTCTTTGATTCAGAACAAACAACAACAACTAACTTTGGGTCTTGTTTTCGTATCCTTGGACTTTGGACTTGAACTTTTTTACTCGGGAATATACTAAGCTAAGATCGTCGGTCGTCCCTTCCACTGTTATTAGTATCTGTAAAATAAAATGACCTTCTACAGGTCAATTCAGTATTTCGTTTTTTAGATCATTCTGAATCTATTCAAGTAAGATGGAAGAAAAGTTAAGTCGTACATCTAGGAAAGCAGATTCCAGAAAATTACTTCAGTGAAGTATTCGATGTTTTGATTATTATTATTATTTTGACTAGGTACATACAAGCTTCAAATATAAAAAAGTGAAACAGTATGATTTAATAAATACTCATTAATTAATAACAAACTCAGCTTCTGCTGCAGCAAAATGTCATCTCAATTAAACGGGACATTAGACCACAGATTCCTGTTAACACTTGCTCACTTCAATTTATTTATTCTATCATATTTTCAACGTTAACTTTAATCAAAATATTATGAAATAACAAGTTGGTTAATCCGAGCTACTCAGTCGCCCCCGGGTGTGATTATTGTTTATTTACGTATTAAAAAGCGGCCCAGGACCTCGCTACTCAACGTAATTATAAAAAAACACACATAAAAATCTGAGAACTCGTGGCGCGTGCGCATGTCTTGTAATTGCTGATTATGTTGGCAGGAATGAGAACAGAAACAAGAGTAGAGGGACGGTAAAATGGATAGTTAATTAACTTAATCGGAGTTAGCGATAACTGGGAATGTGTTTGAAATTTACCTTAATAAGCAGAAAATGATGATGGAAAGAAGGAAAGAAAAACGTTTCTCGGACTATCTATTGGTGTACACCCTTCTGCTGTTAGTAAAGGCTTAAGTTAATAATTGTAGTAGGATTGCTAGCTGGTTGGTTCTCAAGGTCTGCTTTGTTACATGATTGTATGAAGCATCGTCAAAATCGGCACTCTGAATTGAAGCAAATACTGAAGAGGCAAAATCTGAATTCGGCCTAAGACTCAAGCCATCTTATGGATTTAAGCAAAATTTTGACAAATTGGATCTGCCCCATAGCATGAGGTCCTACAGTAATAAGTAAATATTGTTCTCGCTGTCTGACAGAGAGCGCTAGGTGAGTGGTATAGCTCTATCGCTGTCACACAGCATAAACAATATAACTTTTAGATCTCAAGGTACGTGGCAATATCTTTGCCTGAGAGCTCACTCACTATTCAGTCATGGACATTGGCTCCATTTGTTAGGATGACTTACTTGGAGTAATCAAAGCTTTAAAGTTCTTGTTCCAAGAACCAATCGCGCGAATCTAATAAAACTGTTCGTCGTACTTCTCTGGAGCTTACAGGTAATGCTTCTTATTCTTCCAATAGGTACTCAGCGTAAATGGCGACTTAATACATGCAAAAGTTGATCGTTGCGCAATGGATTATCCATTTATGTCATTAATGACGATGAAAGTGAGATTTTGTATGTACCTAAGTGGGAACATAGATAGGCTTAGGTTACAGATATATCCTAGGTTATAAAAATAAATATAATATAAATAAAAACTGTCAATTAAAGATGTAAAGTCAGAGATAGACAGTGTTTCGAAACAAGTTTTTCGGTAAGTAAAATGATTTTCTACATTGACAAGTTATTCTTATTATTATTATGAGCTATGTATATTCCCATCTCGACGCAAGGTGGCTACTAAAAGTAAATTTATGTCGTTCTAAATCGATCCGACCGATGTTGCATACAGAAAACATTTTTTTTTCACCATAAAGTGATATACACGTACTGGCAGGTGTGTCTAACGAGTTATGAAAAGTTTATATCAGAGAACGTTACTGGCAACACCTTTGGATTGTTACTTTTTTTACTTTTTAAACGAGCTTCTATTCCAGCCAGTGTTGTTTAGACGTGTATGCAGATGGCGGTGAATTTATGAAGAAAACATGATCGAAATGTTGTTGCGGGAGTTATTTTTTATTTGTATCGATCTACATTGTAAGAATAGTCAGCTAGATGATGTTGAAAATATATAAGTACTAGCTGTCCCGGCAAACATTCGTTTTGCCATAATAAGTCGCCTTTGTACCCTGTGTATTGGGAGAAATACAACTGGCAGGTGGATAAAAAATAGATAGTAGCCGATTCTCAGACCTACTGAATACGCATATAAAAAAATAAAAAAAAAAAAAAAAAAATAAATACACTTCACGCCTTTAATCCCAAAGAGGGGTAGGCAGAGGCACTTGCTAAAGCAAGTACCCACGGTTCACCAAGCGTATTTAACCCAACGTGACAGGGGGTGAGCCCATCGCCGTTATAGGGTTCACACACCTTGTGGTGTGCGGGTTTCATCACGATGTTGTCCTTCACCGTACGAGCGTTGCGTTGCGTACATAGGCTCTGAAAAAGAGTCCCATTGGTACACGTCCAGTAGCCGGACTCGAACCCGGGACCTCCCGGTTACAAGTCAAGTGTCCGACCAACTGGACCACAGACGCTATTACGCATATAAAATTTGGTTGAAAATCGGTAAGCCGTTTCGGAGGAGTATGGCAACGAAAACTGTGACACGAGAATTTTATATATAGACTAGCTGTCCCGGCAAACATTTGTTTTGCCATAATAAGTTGCCTTTGTACCCCGTGTATTGGGAGAAATACAACTGGCAGGTGGATAAAAAATAGATAGTAGCCGATTCTCAGACCTACTGAATACGCATATAAAATTTGGTAAAAATCGGTAAAGCCGTTTCGGAGGAGTATGGCAACGAAAACTGTGACACGAGAATTTTATATATTAGATTTATCGTGAAACATGAAACATCCTGGACATTTTAGGCTATCGAAACATGTTAAGCCTCCGATATCCGTATAGTTTTATCCTTGTCTATCAATCTTAAAGGGTGTGTGTCATATTTTTTTAAACAGATATTTGGTCGTGAATTTCTTTTGTGTACTTTCAGGAAAAATATTTTTACGAAAAAAAAATAAGAAAATTCGCAATAAATATTCACTGTTAAGCCAGAACACTGTCTGTCCGTTAGTCTGATATGTTTCTGTATAGGCTCACCAGGGTACGTAGCAATGATCCTTATATAGTGCTTGGAGAGCCTCGCGTCGTAGTAAGCGTCGAACAGCCTCAGGGACGTGCCGGCCACCTGCTGCCACGTGGCGCTGCCGTTCCAAGACACGTGCGGCGACCACGTGCGGTTCTAGAACAATATTCACACATGAAAGCAGGAAGCAAAATCTGTCAAATTAACGTTACAGCTAAGTCCGTTAGTGCGAGTATACACTAACGGACTCAGCTGTAACGTTTATTTGACAGATTTTGCTTCCTGCTTTTTTCGGTAATCGTTTACGGTTTGACTACAATAATTGTTGACCACCATTAAGCAGCGATGTGATATACAATGGAGCATCCTTATTAGGTACCCAATAACCCGGGACTTCAAGACTACAAACCGTTCACGTTTACCTTTGACAGACGTCATTTTATACGCCAGTCCCGACTTTTGGCTATAACAACCAGAGATAAAATAACTTTGAACGGACTGTAAGAAAAACATCTGTCATTAATGTCCTGTTTTGTATGGACCTGAAATTAACGTTATGGGAACTTACCCATTATTGCACCAATTGGGTTGTAAAATAAATAAATACACTTCACGCTTTTTTAATCCCAAAGCGGGGTAGGCAGAGGCACTTGCTAAAGCAAATGCCCACGGTTCACCAAGCGTATTTAACCTAACGTGACAGGGGGTGAGCCTATCGCCGTTATAGGGTTCACACACTTTGTGGTGTGCGGGTTTCATCACGATGTTGTTCTTCACCGTACAAGCGTTGCGTTGCGTACATAGGCTCTGAAAAAGAGTCCCATTGGTAAACATCCAGTAGTCGGACTCGAACCCGCGACCTCCTGGTTACAAGTCGAGGATCCGACCAACTGGACCACAGACGCTACTACTACAGGGCGGTTGTATGTGATGTAATCAAAGTTGATTACTCAGTAAACTAATCAATATGACGAGTGGTCGCTCGCTGAACGAGTTGGAATGTTGTCTCTATTATTTAATACCCAGGACAAGAGTCGATGTTGCTTACCAAGTCAATTAAATATTCATAATATCATACGTATTTAAAAGGCAATGCCCTTACTGACGCATAAAGATTTTTTCTTACCAGATACCAGAACACACCTTAGGCTATCTGGAAGAAATCATTCTGAGCGAGACTTATCGCTTTGAAGGTAGCCTTTTGCAATGTTAAAGTTAAATTTCATTGTTCTACGTATAGTTAATACAAAGCTCGATGGAAATCATACATGATTTGACAGTTAAAAAAACATAATAGTAAACGACCCCGGTTTGAATTAATTTTTTTTACTCGCTAGAATTCATGAGTAAGAGAAAATATTTTCTGCCCCTAAAAGCGTAGCAGTGTATTTTTGGATCCAAACTGTCAAATCGGTAGTAAAAGTGACAGTTTGACTCCAGAAGTACATCGAATTCCATACATTTGGGTGGGAAAGATACAGACTAAAGGTGGTAGGCCGCTTGCAAGTCTAGTTGTGATTGGTCTGAGGGCTAGAATAACCGGGAAAAAAAACTGGCATCTTGTCAAATTGCTTCCATTAATAGCATATCATCGAAAATTTTACATATTTCTAATGTCGAGAAAGAGTAAATCGAAAGTTTAGAGGAAGACGGGCCCGTTGGTGTAGTGGTCAGCATGTCTGCCTCTGCTCCGTAGGGTCGTGGGTTCGATTCCCACCGCTGGCAGGTATTTAGGTGATGACTTTTTAAGTACTTGTTGGATGTGTCTGGGTGTTTTATTTATATAAGTATGTATTTAAAAATATATCTCGTTGTCTGATTTCCATAACACAAGAGCTTTGGCTACTTAACATGGGATGAAGGCAATGTGTGTGTTGTTGTAAAAAAAATATATAAAAAAGACACATTGACAACTATTGCATCTTTACATTAGAAATTATTTGGAAAACCGGGGGCCAATTGGAATGCTTGAAGTGATTTTGACTTAATATCATCATCATTAGCCCATATTTGTCCACTACTGGACATAGGCCTCTCCAATTGCACGCCACTGTGATCTGATTTCGGCTTTAACTCAATGTACTGAGTGTACTAGGACCCCGAGCCGTCTTAAACACGTGGTTATATAAAAAACTAATAAGTTTTTTATTTCTGGCAATTATAGATACCATCCAGATACAGATCAACAAGTATTTAAAAGCTCATCACCTAAGTCAGCGGTGGGAATC
>SJJU01004060.1:0-24434 GCA_012932125.1 Conopomorpha cramerella | reverse complement strand
GCCGTGTGGTGACGCGCGAATAGAATACATGTGTCACCATCCCAGCCCAACTTTTCCCGTCATGGGGGTCGTAAGAGACGACCGAGGGAGCTCTCCAGAGGACGGGCAGCAGCGCTCTCTGTGATTTAAACCACAACACCACTGCGATCGCCAACCCGCCTGCCAAGCGTGGCGATTACTGGCATTTCACCCCAAATGACGGATCTCATTGGGGGAGGCCCTCGTCCAGCAGTGGACGTTATGTGGCTGATGATTATAAAATTAAACTCATCGACTCTCATCTTTTCGGATTACTTCCACAGACACTTTGACATTGAGATTTTGAAATCTTAGAAGTTATAATAACGCTTTAATTCCAGTTGATCCGGTCAACATGCCATACCCGCACATGCCTACACCGCCGCTATGGAGCTACAATAAAATGAACCAGGTAATATTATTTGTAGCAGGTGCTCTATTGTCTCTGCCTACCCCTCTGTAACACGAGTTTGAAGCTAAAATGTAGCTGTAGTATGTTTAACGTTTTATGTGTTTTCTGTCTTTATGTTTGTCTGTATGATAATGAAAATATGGATCAAACTGTTTTAGCATAAAAGTATACATTTTTGTAACCAATAGCCCACACGTTACATAAAAATATTTACGATTAATTAGATAATTCCATAATAAAATAATAAAAAAATCACGTTTGGCCGTATGATTGAAAATGCACGAGATTGGTCGAATCTGGTGTGACGTCACCTGCCTGTATACGATGTATATCAACGGAGGTTTTGTACGGTGCATCAGTGTTTTTGTTCGTTTCTACTAGTTGTCTTATCTCACAGGCAGGTTACGTCACGACATCACGTGACTTAGCGTTTTGGCGGTTTATTTTTCGTTGTTCGTTTAAACTTTGATTGTGATTTGCATAGAAAATAGAGAAAATTACAAGTAGTTATTCAAATTGCATGTGTATTATGTCGTATATTGAACAATTTTAGCTAATTTTCTCAAAGTTAGCTAGTTTTACCCGATTAAAGTGACAATACAATGAGCTGTTTGCTATTGATGTTACTAAAGTATTTGGTATTCCAGGACATGCGAGCCAACCAGTTCACACAGAACAGTCACTCGCAAACAATGGGCCGTCTGCTCGGCTCGCCGCCTCACCCGCCCTTCCCACCAGCCATGCCCTACAACATGATGATGGCTTACGGTTAGTATACAACATTTACAATAAGTTACCCAAATCATTCCATGCCCTTGACAACATCAATGCACTTAAAAGAAAACTGCGTCTTCTTTTGAAAAGCAAAGTGTACTACACTGTCAGAGAATTTATTGAGGACAAGAATTTAGAATTTTAATTGTATTGTATTGACATTTAATTTAAGAATTACCTATTTCCTGTGCTAGGCAATGATAATATTGTATATTTTATTACCAATGCATGACATTTTAATACCAATTATTAATATTTTGCATGCCACAATAGGCTAAATATGGCTTAAACACAAATGTACCTGAATATCTTAATGTACCCATATTCCGCAAATAAACTATTTGGATTTGAACAAAAGTTTATATTTTTTTAACCATTTTAGGCCATTTTCATATAAATTTATACGTATATTACATCACGTAAAGATACCAAAGATTATAAGCTGTTGTAAATTTGAAGTACGTATACCACAAGTAGTTTAGTTTTAATATACAAAACTAACTTCTATCTTCTCTCCTGAACATGTTCCGTTTTGCAGATCCGACTTTCTTAATAGGGACCATCGAAGTATTAGCCGTCACCACACGGCTAATTATTTTAATGCGATAATGGAAAATAATACCTATAGATAACTTAACTTGGAGAAATAATAATCTTTTCAATATAACATGTTTCCAATGATCTTTTCATATTTTGCAAACAAAACTGCTGGTGTTTGTTTTTTTTTCTATAAACTTACTGATTAACGTCGAAAATACCTAAGCCATATTAAAAAAAACAGCAAAGACCTTTTTTCTTGCAGCCGTATTTTTCTTGTGAGAATGCCGTTTTAAATATCCCTTGATTTACATTTTATTAATAAAATACACTTCACGCCTTTTAATCCCAAAGCGGGGTAGGCAGAGGCACTTGCTAAAGCAAATGCCCACGGTTCACCAAGCGTATTTAACCCAACGTGACAGAGGGTGAGCCCATCGCCGCTATAGGGTTCACACACCTTTTGGTGTGCGGGTTTCATCACGATGTTGTCCTTCACCGTACGAGCGTTGCGTTGCGTACATAGGCTCAGAAAGAGTCTAGTAATATTTTAAAGCTGAACAGTTTGTTGGAACGCGCTAATCTCAGGGACTACTGGTTCGAATTGAACATTTTTGTGTTGAATAGACCATTTATAGAGGAAGGTTTTAAGCTATACGAGTATAACATCACGCTGCAACTATCAGTAGCGAAGAAATAATGGAAAATGGAAAAAAAACGGGGTAAATTATTCATCCTTGAGGGCTTCCGTTGCGTGCGCTGCGAAAGCGGTTCAAGATACCAATAATATATGTATGGAAGAATTATTTCTCTTGTGAGAATGAAATGATCTAAAAAATGTCCACGACAATAGGTATATGTCTATCTTTTAAGTTTAACTCATTAGAACCGTTTTTATGGTACACAAATTTGGTATTTTTTAATTTGAGTCTTAGGATTTTTTAAATATAATTGTACGACCTGTACACTTCAGTTATAGAGCACTGATGGTATATAACAGTGGCGTGCACTGGCTTTTACGACAAGGTAGGCAGTAATCCCCAAGGATTGACACCTATGTATAGGTAACTTGTCTTTACGAAACATAGGTACCAACTTATCTACTCACCCACAAAACACAGACCTTCGTTAGCCTATGTCGTGAGTACAACAAAAAAAGATCTAGCAATAACTGTATTATTAGGTCGGGTAGCCATAATACTAAGGTAGGCAGTGTATTTTTGCCTATATGGTGTGCACGCCACTGATACACCGTACAGATGGCGGTTTAAAGGTTAATGTATACAGAAATGTTACATAAATAGAGATTGACGACTTTGTCTCTTTGAGAGCGATTTTTTCCTGGTTACCTGTTATATGGTCACGGAATACAATGTTTGATTATTGGCAGGCGGAGTTCCTGGTATGGGGTCCGGGGCCGGGGTGGGGGCCGGGGTGGGGGTGGGGTGCGGGTGCGCGTGCGGCTGGTGGTGCGGCGCGGCGCTGTGGCCGCAGCTGGCCGCGGCGCAGCGCGACATCATGGCGCTCCGGGAACAGCTCGCACACGTACGTACGCGTCCTGTCTCTACCTCTCTGCCTGTGCCACTAAACCCTCTATTCGTTATATATGTATTGGCTATGTGCAAAGCGAGTAGTGGCAGAGAGATAACGACCGCAGCGCACAACACGGCTGAAATCGGAAACAAATGCGGATGATCACAGCTGTCAAGTGTTGATTGCAGTACAAAATCAAAGCAAAGAAATGGGCTATGGCTGTTGTTGCGTTGTTAAATTTTAACGTGTTGCGTTCTTACATGCTCGGCTAATACTAATTTATTGCATTTTATCTCAGTTTGTGGTTGGAAACTAATATTATGTGTAATAGTTTCAAACCCGGTTTTTACTATTATATTAATTTTACAAACTATTTAATAAATTTCACTTATATAATATTGTCAACAATACTATTTTAATCTTTGGTTTTATTTACATTTGCAAAGAAAACTAACAATGTTTACATTGTTATTATTTGACAGCTTCCGCAAATGTTGTAAACGCTACGCGTCGCCACCGTCGCGCACTTAGCCAATAGATACAAGATCTCGATGCGCTACTG
The DNA here is from genome assembly GCA_012932125.1 of Conopomorpha cramerella. Lineage (NCBI taxonomy): Eukaryota > Metazoa > Arthropoda > Insecta > Lepidoptera > Gracillariidae > Conopomorpha > Conopomorpha cramerella. The sequence goes on along the minus strand of SJJU01004060.1, from coordinate 20,598 downwards.
GAGATGTACACACATCAAAAGTGTCTAGGGATCAAGAACATTTTTAGCTCTAAAAAAAATCTAATTTATTTAAATCAAATCCAATATTCTGGATTGGTCTCCTACCTAATTTCACATTATGAATAAATTATGAATGAATTCAGTTTTTGTAAAATATATTCTTGATTGCAATCTTCTAAAATGTACTTGGACACTTTTGATGTGTGTAGGGGTAACCCATACTAATGTTGGCACCCCCCCAGTGATTGGCAGGCGGCAATTTAAATAGAAATATTAAGATTGCTAGTATTAAAATTCAATCAATAAGTATTTTTTATAGTTCTTCAGTAACAACACTTTATTTTGAGATATAGTAGTTTTTTCTTTCCTATCTGTTGGCAACACTAAAATTAAAAAGTTTGCGCCGGGTCGTGGGCTGCAGTGCAATTGCGTGTTTTCTTATGAATTTCTTAAGGGGTAAGTGTTTTTAATTTCTGTTTTTACTCGTCAATTTCTGCTTTACTATGCATATTTTCTTTTATTCTGATAAAACAATAGTCAAATATGTCTTATTCATTGATATTTTCTAAAAAGTATTGACATGACCTATAAATATTTGATGCCAATCATTGAACAAGTCGGATGTATGAAGGTACTATTACTTGGCACTACTGCCAATCATTAAATTTCCGTTTTTTTAATGTTTTTTGATATTTTTTGCGACAATTTTCTCATTTATTGATTCTATCCTCAAAAAACCCAATAAAATATTAATTTAAATGTTTTGCACTATTGTTGGCAGTGCTTATCATTATACCGCAAGATGTTATTCATTGTACATCATGGATATGCCAATGATTGTATCTTTTAACAATATTGTAAATATGCTTATAATTTCCAGAATAATTAGAGTAAAACGTGTGATTTTATTCTAAATAAAGTATAAATATTTACAGGTAATAACAACAATAATGCCAAAAGTAAGTACTGCTCAAAAATACGTAAAAAAATATAATGAAGATGACATCAAACAAGCTATTGAAGCAGTGCAGAAAGGTATGCCCAAATTAACTGCTGCAAAAAAGTTTGGAGTACCAAGAGCGACAATACAATTTAGATTGGGCTCATCATTCACGAAGACAAGACTTGGACCGCCAACTGTCCTAACACCGTCCGAAGAATCAACGTTGGTTGAGTGGATTATTTCGAGCTCTAGAAAAGGTTTTCCACGACGCAAAGAAGACGTACTTAGTAGTGTCGAGAACTTCTTGAAATCACATCCACGACCCAATGCCCTTATTGACAACAGACCTGGGGAAGGTTGGTATAAATTATTCCTGAAACGCCACCCTGAAATTTCATTAAGAACAGCTGAAGCTGTAACATCAGCAAGTGCCAATGTTTCTGAAACTAATGTTCGAAAATGGTACAACCAAATCGAGCTTTATTTAACAGAGAATGGATATATGGATATTCTAAAGGACCCCAAACGGGTATACAACGGTGATGAGACAAATTTCCAACTTTGCCCTAAAAATTCAAGAGTTCTAGCACCGAAAGGGGCAAGAGACGTATATGAGGTCGATCATGCCCAGGCTAAATCGTGCCTTACTGTGATGTTCACCTTTTCTGCAAATGGTGACGTCACGCCACCGATGATCATATATCCTTTTAAAAGGATGAGGACAGAAATAAGAGAATCTGTTCCTCTTTCATGGGGCGTTGGACTATCGGATAATGGTTGGATGAATAAGGACCTTTTCTTACAGTACATTGAAAATGTGTTCCACCCATACTTACAAGACCATAACATACAGTTGCCAATTATCTTATTTGTAGATGGTCATAAAAGCCATATAAACTATGATCTAAGTCTAAGTTGTCAAAATCTCGGTATCATTTTGATAGCACTGTATCCTAATTCCACCCGCATTTTGCAACCAGCAGACGTAGCTGCTTTCAAACCATTAAAAACTGCTTGGAAGAAAGGTGTTTTGGAATGGCGCCGCCAAAATTTGACAAAAACGTTAACTAAACTCGATTTTGCACCAATATTAGATAAAGTTTTAAAACAATATGTGTTAAAAGACAGTCTCGTTAACGGTTTCAGAACCTGCGGCTTGTGCCCTTGGGATCCTAATGCAATTAATTATTCCAAGTGTCTCGGTACAAAGTCAAACACAGTAAACACTGAAAAAACACAGGATAGTGCTGACCCTGAAATTATGTTGTCGTTTTCTATGTTTGAAAATCTTGTTGGTCTTGACGTTATAGATAATCTAAAAAAGGAAACCCATACCGAAGATAGACACGTGAAGGCTTTGTTAAAAGTTTATCAAGCATTTAAAGGAGAGAAATCAGTAGAGCAAAATACTGTCGCAGAATCTCAAGAAATACAAGATTTCAGCACAATCCAAATTGAAAACCTTGATGTGTCTATAGAAAACATATTGCTTAACGACGACGAAAACGTGCCGCCATTATTTAATTCTATTGAAATACTAGATGCTGGAATTTTCGGGACATTAGGCAATGAAAAACAAAGTGATCCCATGAACACAAATACTGAGCTATTGACAGAAACACCCAAAAGGCCACTAAGAGACGTTTTGACCTGGCCTAAGACACCTACGAGAAAAGGTAAACAAGTTACCGAAAAACCGACTTATGTTTTAACAAGCAAAGAATGGATGAGACAGGAAAAAGAGAAGATAGAACTGAAGGAAAAAAAAGAAAAAGAAAAACAAGACAGGAAACGGTGCAGAGAAGAAAATAAAAATACTACTACAAAACAAAAGAAGAGACTTCCAAAAAAGGCTAAGAAAAATACTGACGCTAAATGTACAATAGGTGAGAAAAAGAAGACTAATGACGAATCAGGTGATAACAATGAGACTGATATGAAATGTAATGTTAAGCAACAAAATATTTACACAAATACGACTAGTTATAAAAATATTCCCAAAAATTATACTGAACATGACGACAATGAAACGGAAGTAAACTTAAGTGAAAGCGATGATGACTTACCACTAACATCTTTAATAACAACAAGAGCGTTAGTTCACCGTGAAAATACCAAAAGCGAGATTGTGGAAGCAGATGCAGAATGCACTATCAGTCATTCCTCAGAGAGTTGCACTTAATTAACCATTAAAAGAATAATTATTATAATGAAAATAACCATTAAACTGTTAGATAATTAGAGTTCCTTTCCTTAATCTAAAAATATTGTTATATCTGCGATCTACCTATCAACGTCACAATGGACCGCCTAAAAAGTTTAGATGTAAGATAAAACTAAGTTACATTTTGATGCCTATTAAATAGGAATATTATGTTTACAATATGGTTAAGAGACATGTTTCGTTATATTTTTCATAGTTTACTTTTGATATGTGATCTGTTTTCTTAATTATAAGGATCCTGACATTTTATTTTTAATAATTATTAAGGGCTATCATAAGTGCCAATGACTGATTTCTAGGTGTTAATGGTTGTACCCGTTATGCCAATTACTATGCTTTTAAGAGTTTTGTTGATTTTCACGAAATATTTCAATAAATACATAATGTGAACAGATATCTTTGGTCTTATTTAGTAGATGAACATGTTTTGTAACTCTTATATTAATTTCATATTTTAGTAACAACTACGATTTATGTAAAACACTTCTCAACATACAATTTCGCTTAGAGTGCCAATCATTGTATGGTTTACTACTAGTATTGACAAACAAGTGTTTGACCACCGTCTTGTCTGTTTTTAAGCAGCAATGTGGCCTACGGTGGAGCTCACTTATTTGCTGGGTATCTACCTGTTCATGGGTGATTTGAAGACCTCCAGACTATACTGCGCAGGAAACAGACTCAGGAAACTCATTATCATTGCTTAAAAAAAAGCTGTTAATTGCAGTTTATTCCGTTCCCGTTGGAATTATAACCTATGAGCTATTCTTTCAAAGAGCCAGTAGTCAAGTAAATACAGTTAATAAAAAAATAATTCATGGTATACTATTATTTTAGGTATACGAAATGAAATATGTTTATTTTCATAGTTATAAGTGCTATACCTACAGATATTATATAGTTGTACTAGCATTCCGCCCGCGGCTTCGCCCGCGTGGACTTCGGTATAAAGGACAACTATCAAAAACATATCATTCCTACGGAAACAGTTTCCCTCGGGTATATCAATTTTTTCCGGGATAAAATTACCCTATTATTTAATCTGGACTTCTAACTTTACGTATGCAAAATTTCAAAGCAATCGGTTCAGTAGTTACGGCGTGACAGCAGAACAAACAAACTCACTTTTCGATTTATAATATTAGTAAGGATAACACAACGCTTGATAAGTCATTGATGATTTTAAAAACAAAAGTAAACGTCTCCATAGTAGGTATTAAATGTCATAATCAGATTCAATATCAAAATCTGGTGCTCGACATTTCAATGCTTTGTGGAGCATTAAGTACTTACGCGATAATAACACATTGATCGAATTGGAGTCCTTTCTTTTAACTGTCTGTCTTCTCACTTTTGTTACATTACCGTCGCTTTGTTACACCAATTGCGTCACATTAGCACAAAACAGTGAAAATATAATTTTTAAACTAAGAATCAAGGAACCTATTTTGCACCTCATCGCTTCCCGCGCAAACTCCGTCAAAATATTGATCAATACTACGTTAGTTATAACGTCAGTCACGTCAATCAGTAATATATGTTTGGCCGGCCCTCGCGCTTCGAAATCAAAACAACATTGTTTTAGTCGGTTTTTCTTAGTTTTACGCAATGGATGCCAATTTCTTTGAACAAAAACTCAAAAATCATAAGATTTTCGAACATTTGAAGACGAGTCTATCTAAAAAGAGTGACCATCTACGCAATTTAATCGAATTGAGGGACGATGTGTTTTATGCATGGGATTCTAACGAGAACTGTTTATTGTGTGTGAATTTGAAACATTTAGAAGAAAATGAAGGTGTTGAGGCGTTCCAGGTATGATCCTTTTCATAATAAATCAGAATTTTTTCAATATTTCTAATCGTTTGTTTTTGAGGTTATGTCTCTATTTTGATTGTGTATATGGGCTTCCAGTTATAATGGGAACGTATAAATGGGCTTGACACACCATTCATAATATAGGTAACCAGCCTGTGAGATTTTTATACAGCAATCAAGATTCATAAAGACACTTTCGTTGATTTTTCCTTTAAGTACTGAACCTATATTGATATACAAACTACTTTTCTGTTATTACTCAGTTTGTAGTCATATTACTTAGTATTATTATAGTAATGAAATCAGAGTATTGTTACTGATACATATAAATTATACCTACATGTAAATTATTATACTGTCTTAACATAATCTAATATAGAAAATTCTCGTGTCACAGTTTTCGTTGCCATACTCCTCCGAAACGGCTTTACCGATTTTCACCAAATTTTATATGCGTATTCAGTAGGTCTGAGAATGGGCTACTATCTATTTTTCATGCATCTACCAGTTGTATTTCTCCCAACACACGGGGTACAAAGGCAACTTATTATGGCAAAACAAATGTTTGCCGGGACAGCTAGTATAATATATATTTAACAAGTTTGTAGTCAGTTAATAACCAAAGGAAATGTGACCACTAACTAGTCTGAGTTCTATAAGGAGTTCTCCTGGGTTGGCAAGTCTTCGCAGCTTGGTCTTTTGGGTCCTTCCTGGTTTATAAAATGTAGATGACAGGGGATGTTTCCGCAGCTCGACACCAATTCTATATTGAACGATTTGTGAGTTAACACTCCTCCTCGAGGAACTGCAACAAACCCTTTGTGTCCTTGACAATTTCCTGCAGAGCCCGTATCCGATCCGGGTCCTGAGATGAGTCACCTTGTATCTCTCCACATCCTGGCATTCCATTAGGATGTGTTCTGGTGTTTTCTCTGTCTCCATGCATGCTCTGTCACTCTGTAAATCCTAAATTGTATTTAGTTAATAGCAAATGGCCAGTTGTTATACCCACTACAAGCCATAATTGTATTTGCTTAGCCTAATAATGTTGTTAGACCAGTGTTTGTTTACATATTACACTAGTGGACTCGACAGACGTTGTCCTGTCTAAACTATTAACATGAATATAAAGTTAGTATAACCTCCAGGGTGGCTTGTGCCCAGCAGTGGATGTCACGAAATATAAACTATCCTATGTCTCAAATTGGACGAATTGCATATAAATGCCAACTTTTGTGAATATTGGTAGCCTTGGTGACGAGTTCATTGGGAGCAAACATCATGACACTGGATTTTAATATATTAAGATAGTGCTGTCTTCTCTGTTTCTCTGTTATCTGCATGAAGTTATGTAGTGCGACATCTTACTGTTGTTATTTGTTGTGTCTTTTGCTTTGAACTGTAGCCAACGCATTAGTAAAACTATCTGCGATTTCCACTTATCTGTGGGCAAGAACTAAGCCTTACAACAAGGAAGCAACAATGCGACCTAGGGCCTTACAAAATAGAAAAAAAGAAAAACATGTTGATGCACACTGAAGCATCGGCACTGAGGTAGACTCAATAGCAAACTGCTTATCATTGTTTAATCCAAAATTTAAGATATTCAGCAGTTGGGACATTAGTAAATTAATAAATAAATAGGACATTTTTACACATGGTCACCTGACCCCAAACTAGGATACCCTGTACTATGGGTGCCAGAGACGGATACACTTACATAAATAATATGTTTAAATACATACATAGATAAATAAAACACCCAGACACACACAACAAATGCCTCAGCTCATGAATTGAACCCAAAACCGTTGTCCTAGAGGCAGATGTCCTGACCACTAGTCCATGCCTGCCATCAACTAATACTTGATAGTCGGAGCTTCTTTTGATTGTATTTGTTTTTATAACTCCATATAAAAGTTAAATGTACAAGTACATTATATTTTATTCATATACAGAGTGTAACATTAAGAGTTGGCAGTATTGCGAAAGTCTGAAACTATAAGACATAAAGTTCTGTTCTTAAAAAAAAGAGTCAAAAAAAAAAAATGGCATTCGGGCATTTAAAAAATAAATTCCAACAATTCAGTCAGAATTAATTCACAGTAACCACAGTCAGACTGTGACTTCTCTACCACATAATACACTTAAAAATAGCTGAATCATTTAAGGTTCAACTCAAGGAACATCTTCTTACCTTTTCCAAGCTTATATTTGTATGTATTTTATTGGTATATTGTATCATTATATTTTAGTAGTAAAATACCTACCTCAAAAGGAAAAAACGGAACCCTTATAGGATCACTTTGTTGTCCGTCTGTCTGTCAAGACCTTTATCTCAAGAACGCGTGGACGTATCAAGCTGAAATTCACATGGAATACTCAGGCCTATTGTCCCTTTAAGCTATAAAAATAACAAACTTCTACGTTAACGCGAAAAGATACAGCAGTTTATACGGACACCTTAGATGAATTTCCGTCACACGACAAATTGTAAACCGCTTCGTTTGTACGGCAGAACACTCGGTGCGCGAGTTGAGAGTGCGAGACTCGCACTTGGCCGGTTGTTTTTTTTATTTGAACGCTGGTGCCTCCCGTTTGCTCCTATATAAATTTGGTTCAGTTCCGACAATGGCATCCATGAGAAAACCACAAATTTTACTGGTTGAAGTCGGTTCTTTTTCTATGGGCTGATGCTGATGATGATAGATTTAACATTGTCTATAGATTTAACAGCAGTTGTCAGATATGGGCTGATGCTGATGATGATGATATATTTGACATTGTCTATAGATTTAACACCAGTTATCAAATATGGGCTGACGATGATGATGATGATAGATTTAACATTGTCTATAGATTTAACAGCAGTGGACAAATATGGGCTGATGATGATGATGATAGATTTAACAGCAGTTGTCAGATATGGGCTGATGCTGATGATGATGATACATTTGACATTGTCTATAGATTTAACACCAGTTATCAAATATGGGCTGACGATGATGATGATGATAGATTTAACATTGTCTATAGATTTAACAGCAGTGGACAAATATGGGCTGATGATGATGATGATAGATTTAACAGCAGTTGTCAGATATGGGCTGATGCTGATGATGATGATACATTTGACATTGTCTATAGATTTAACACCAGTTATCAAATATGGGCTGACGATGATGATGATGATAGATTTAACATTGTCTATAGATTTAACAGCAGTGGACAAATATGGGCTGATGATGATGATGATAGATTTAACATTGTCTATAGATTTAACAGCAGTGGACAAATATGAGCCGATGATGATGATAGATTTAACATTGTCTATAGATTTAACAGCAGTGGACAAATATGGGCTGATGATGATGATGATAGATTTAACAGCAGTTGTCAGATATGGGCTGATGCTGATGATGATGATACATTTGACATTGTCTATAGATTTAACACCAGTTATCAAATATGGGCTGACGATGATGATGATGATAGATTTAACATTGTCTATAGATTTAACAGCAGTGGACAAATATGGGCTGATGATGATGATGATAGATTTAACATTGTCTATAGATTTAACAGCAGTGGACAAATATGAGCCGATGATGATGATAGATTTAACATTGTCTATAGATTTAACAGCAGTGGACAAATATGGGCTGATGATGATGATGATAGATTTAACATTGTCTATAGATTTATCAGCAGTTGTCAAATATGGGCTGATGCTGATGATGACGATAGAATTAACATTGTCTATAAATTTAACAGCAGTGGATAAATATGGGCTGATGATGATGATAGATTTAACATTGTCTAGAGATTTAACAGCAGTGGACAAATATGGGCTGATGATGATGATGACAGATTTAACATTGTCTATAGATTTCATGACCCCCAAGGTTGCGGAATGTCATACAATTATTACTGATTGAAAATTCGACATTAAAATATTTTTTCAACTGCATTCTTAAATTTCATCACAATAGGGCCTAGCTTAGGTTGTAAATTAAAATCTAAGTTAAGTCAAACTATAATCGTGTCTACGTTTGAACGACTCAGAATTAACTGTTTCCCTGACGTCATAAGTTATTGCCTCCCTAAGGAACTGTTACATTATTCTAAAGAAGAATTCCTATGGACCGTTCCGAAAGCAATTCGTATGAAACGGGAGGTCAAAGTAATAAGGTTTTGTTTACTTGGCGTATTGTATTGGGATAGCCGACGATGGATAAATTATTTCAGTAAGATATCTTTGGGGGATTCATTATCCCCTTCATTGTAGTACATGTGTGCGTGTGTGTGCGTGTGTGTGTGTGTGTGTGTGTATGGGTGGGAAGTGAAAATGTGTGTGTGAGTTATTTATTAGTGCGAAAGTGATGAAGTATTGCAGTAAGTTATCGTTATTTAGTTTATATAACTATTGATATATGATTTATAAGGTCTTTCTATACGGCCTGCATAGTTGTAGAGTTGCGGCACTGGGGCTAGAGTCGTGTTGGTTCGATTCCCGTCTCTGCGATGGATGTTGTTGTCCATGTTGATGAAGTCCAAAAAAAATATTTTTACATTATTTTTTAAACGTCTACAATAACTGCATTGAAATACAATGTACTTATTTGACGCTACGATACAAGATCGATGCAAACTGCAAAAAAATTGTGGACTTTTCCCCCCTCTGGCGATAAATTTTAAGGAATACCACATGCGATTCATAAATAAATTAATTTGAATTTTGAATGTGGTTAATTGTGGAAATTTACTTAGCCAGTACTTCTACCTACCTCGCTATGTCATTAAAAGGCGTGAAGTGTAATTACAAGTTTTAGGACCTTGACACTTACAGTCATAGTTTCTACCGTGGCTCAAAATTGTATTGACCTAATACGTCATTAGCCTACTGTTAGACAGCATTGTATACTGTTGCTAAACTATTGATTATCTACCATTAGATCAAAAGTCTCTTACATGAAACACTGTGAAGAAAATGAATTCAGAACCTGCCAATCAATAATACACCTAATTTACATACAAACGTTGCGCCTTAGAAATTTTGCATCGGTATATTAATTAAATCTACCTGGTGGTTAGGTGTGGCTCGCAATTCCCTTGAATAATTCTCGATTATGGAAAACCCTTTATCTAAATACAAATTATACGCTTGCAAAGACCAAGTCGTTATGGTTATTGGAAGCTTAGGCCGGTTTTAAACAAAGAAAGGTCTTCTACAGCGCCTTAGGGAGACAAATCCTTTTGGGTCTAATCCTTGGACCAAATATCGATTGTGGTGTCTTGATGGGTGCTCTGGTGTTAGTTTATTTATGAGATGTATTAGATTCGGGGGATCGGGAACGCCGGGACGATATCTCAGAACTCTGTCTTAGATGTAAGCAGCATAAAATTACTTTATTAATTATTCATATTATATGTTTTGTTGTGGGGCTATGTTGGCGGAGGAAAGTACAGGATCGATCTTCGAGGAGCGCCTCGGGAAAGGCCTATTTCAAACGGTGGACATCAATATGTTGATATATCATGCTTTTGTGTACCTGTTGCACTTTATTACTGCTTCCGCTTTTATAACCAAGCATTACTTTTTAAAAGCTTTTAATCTATTACTTTCGAAGGCTAACCCCTCCCCCCCCCCGGGATCTAGCCCAGTCGTCACTGATTGAGCTCTTGTCTATTCTGGATGCCGCTGTAGCCAAAAAACCAGGAGGTTTTGTGTTTTGGAAAAGTGGGTGGGAATATCCCGGTATAAGCATTACTTTCTAACGAAGTGATCCGACAGAGAACTAGAGTTATCGACATAGCTCGTCGATTTAGCTAGCTGAAGTGACAGTGGGCCGGCCATATTAAACGTAGAACCGATGACCGTTTGGGAAAACGATTCTCGAGCGGAGACCATGTCTCGGCAAACGCAGTGTAGGACGCCCTCCGGCAAGGTGGACTGATGATATGCGCAAGATGGCTGGCAGAAGCTGGATGCGAGAAGCCGAAAACAGATCACAGTGGCGTGCAATTGGAGAGGCCTATCATCATATATAGAGTCCAGCAGTGGACAAATATGGGCTGACGATGATGATGATTACTTTCTAAAGAACACTGGGTTTGGGCATCTATTGGATGAGCTTTTTGGTAATCGATTAGCGTCACTAGGCCTTTTAATTTATAGATATTTGTAACACACCCGTTCATGTTAAAATCAAAGATCACATTGCACCTTAACACCAGGTTAACAATAGTGGTCAATCGCTTGCCACTTACAATAAAAGAAAACCTAAAGTGGGGTGAACCTATTACCCTATCATCACGTAAACGCAAGTAACATCATTTGATCATATTGATTATATTTGCATCATAAAATCATGACCTACTTAATTATTATTTATCGTCCTTAAAACACGAGGGAAATGATCAAAAATCCATACCTACTTGAAAAGGAAAATGCGAAACAAAAAAAAAGGAATTCATTATAAGTCTTTTATTTTTCCAAAACTTTGCCAATTCTGTTCCGGCAATACTTATTAATGCTACCGAATTGGTTTCCTATTCCCCAAAGATGCAAGTCGCTGCGAAATTAATCTGAAACCGACTAAGGCATTCTTAACACAACCCGGGCAAATAAATTAGTTCCAATGGGAACAAATGGACAGACAGGAGATTAAACCGTAGAGAGGAACAACATTCCGATTCTCATACATTACCTACATCGATCTAACACGTCCAAACAAAGGTACACGGACCGACCGAAATGCTCACTAACACGCGAGCCAAGTCTTACGTCTCCCCAAATTGAGCGGGTTTCTTGTACCTGCACCGAGCCATTTTCATTTCTGTCCGAGAAGGATTAGAGGCGATTTTGCTAAACCTGGATGGCATAAGAGGAAACTCTCACAGAAGCAAAAACAAAACAATCCGTTGCTCACCTCCTTGGAGTGGCCGCTGTAAATTTACATTCTACTCCATCTATCCCTGAAGTCCATCCGGGAAGGTAATAAAATGGCCGACGCAAAGGAAAACGTCTTAAGACCCGTTTGGGCACACCGATATATATATGGGGCGGCGTTACAATGCTGTGGGACTGGACACGTGTTTACAGGTTGATGCTATCTTATAATTATGCCAATATTTAGTTGGTCCTACCTTCAGTGGAGGGAGGTTGGCATATTACACGGACAGGGCGAATTTCAAAGTAATTAGTTTAGATTGGAAATAAAGATAGGCGACGCATGTCTTTGGGTCAACTAATTTTCCAATTAACCTTTGTTGGATAGAAATCTCGACCGGGTATTTTAATAGTGTCTCTTTACTTGGATTATTTTAAACTGTCTGTATATGTAGAATGAATTCAGAAAGAATCTTAAGTGCATTTAAGAATAAAATTTTCTGATAATTTTATTGTTAGGATTTGGATTGTTAGTGTTGTACTTAAAACAGTTGCCACATAGTTCCCGTGTGCAGCTATGCAGTTAAATAGAAATTAACACTTACAATTTTGAATTTGAAATTTTTACGAAATCTTTAAAAGTGAACACCATCTATTCGGACCTTATTCCGTCTGAAACAAACGGGCGTAGGTGAAAACTACACCTAACTTGGGATTAACAGTCGTCGGGGCCCAAAAGAGCAACTGGCCGTGCCCTAAGCTATAAATCGCCGAATGAGGCCCAGTGATTTAATCGGAAACCTCAGGGCTCCATTAAATCGTATGGTCAGTGGATAATTAATTCCTTGGTGCCATTTCGAGTGAGATTAATTGCTGTAGTAGTGGAGGATTCGAAAGATGTTTTCAATGGGATGGCTTAATGAGGTTGTTGCTTTGTTGTTCGACCAATTGGACGGGGTAAAGTTTTACGTTGTAGGTACTAAACATTATGAAAGGAAAGTAAAAGGATTAAAAATATCAGCAATTTCTATTTAGTGATAAAAAAATATAATTTTCACAGCTCACTGTGTAACTCTCACTGTAGGAGAGAACTGAAAGGATGTTTAGAAAGTTAAACTCTACGCAGTTTAATTGAGGAATCAAGTTTTTTTTTAATTACCTTAACTAATGGACTCGAGTGAAACTGTGAGTCCTTCAGTAGATAGATATGTCTAATGGGAATTTTGAATAATATTTTTTCATAGTAAACAAATCGCATTTTTATTGCCACATTTACAAAATATCCAGCTGTGGTCGTTAGTAGCGTCATTATACTTTTACATAATGGCTAGTAAATAAATCGTTATGTATAACATAGTATACCTACTTGCTATCATACATACTCTGCTTATTTTAATACTAAGCATTTCAAAAACATGAAAACCATTAACATTGTGATAAGCATGCCTCGAAAATAGCGTATTCAAGCTTATTTAGGTCGTCTACCGAATGATTCGCAGAGCACCTCAGGCCAAATAACTAAGAGGCTAAGATGGGCACCCCACACCCCCGCCACCTCCCACTTTTTGGCTCGGCAAAGTCCGTACAGTCGTGTGGATATGTAAGCCCACGGGTGTTCATTACTGCCCATGTTAATCTGATGATTGCAGATAGCGCTCGCAGTACTCCGCCGGTTAGAGGCAGGTCCAACTTGTCTTGCACAAGGATTCCGGATTGGAACTTCTAAGCGCTTAACGAAGACTTTGATATGTTATCGGGTAAGACGCCCTGGCGTGAGGAACGTGCGGGGACGATGCCCGTGCAAATTGCACACACTCTTCCACAAAGGCTTTTGAGATGACTGACGTGTTTGTTAATACGTTAGCAATAAAGGCGAAATTCGGATATGGAAATGACAATACGGCCATCGAGATCAAAACGAGATTTGAAGTTTTATCAAAGGTGTACGAGATCCGGTGCTCCCTCTCCGATACGATTTCAAGTGTCTATTGTCTTCGGGAAGTTTCCTCAGGTGACGTGGCAAGCGAGTAACGATCACAGGGATGATTTGTACCGCTAACGAAGCTGAAGAATTCAGTATATTCCTCCCCTGTAATATTATGCCGATACGACATTTATTAATGTCAGTGCGCGACATCCCGTATTGTTCCCGGTACAGGGGTGTCTATTTTTGTTCTTGTTTGATTACTCGTGAAACTTTATTGAAATTACATACTTGTAACGTGTTCATACATTTCTGTCTCTAGAAGGACTAGCGTCAAGAAAAACGCGACATGAAAATAAATACGCGATGTAATTGGCTGTTTTGTCAGTTAAGTGCGATTTCGCTTATTTCAGCGAATAGTAACGCGTTATGTGTCTTGTCATTTCTTTCGTAAACGATTGTTTGCCTTTCTAGGGACCGTAGGTGACTGGATAACCTAAGTAAAAAGCCATAATTGCGTTTCGTTTGTTTTTTTTTTCTGAACTACTGTGTAAGTTTAATTATTTCTTTGCCGAAAAATCTTTTTAAATCTTATTTTTCGTGTTTAAAGATAAATACCAAAACGAGGGGTAGGGTACCCTAGTACTTTTTAAAGAACATTAAAAAGTACTAGGGTACCCTAGTACTTTTTAATGTTCTTTAAAGGCCACATTGATTTACCATAGCAAACATAATGTATCTACAAAACTGAAGATAAAAACTCGGCTGCGGCAACCCTACTTCAGTTTTTTTTTTATTGGCGACATCAGGTACTATCCATCAAGCTGCCCAATTGTTCACCCCCGGCCGACCTCTCGTGCCCTGATCATTATTTAAAATATAGATGAGTGTTTTCTTTCCGATAATCGAGCCTTCACGATCGGGGGCGGAGTACAATGGCGCTCTCACAAAGTGTGTCGCCTCAAGCTCCCAACGGTTGGGGCATGGAGGACCAACGCGTTATTTGTATTAGAAAATTGAAGACTGCCGCCGACCACCAGACTGTGACCCCCGACGCGGGAACACATGCCGCCCCTAATTAAGAAACCGCAAAGACCGCGGCACGGTGCGCCAAGTCACACACAAATGGTTGCATTTATCCCGCTAAGCATTCTATCGGTGAAATAAAAAGAGTTGTGATTTTCTTTGATACACACAGCCCGACGTTTGCCGACTGAGAAATCAAAGGGCACCACGGCAATGCATGAGGGGTTTTATTAAGATTTAATGCCGCGAACGACACTCTGAGGCGGCGAAAGAACGAGTCTCAAGTATTTTCTGCGCCCGCTATTAAGCCCTAACGCCCTGCGCAAGTTCGTTCAATTAAACTCCGCCGGTTGTGGTGGCTGAACGGTAAAAAAAAACGCCTAGAAATATAAAAATACACGGAAGAGCACGAACGCCTTAAAATATCCATGGATGGCCGGGCGTCCGGATCATTACACCGGCTGTGTTTACAATTACTTAGCACAACGGCGACATCATTAACACCGAAAAACAGTGTCGCAAACAATCCGCTCTAGTTCTGAAAAAGGGATTCCTTGATAGTTAGTTACGAGATGGCGTCACTCGTTACGGCGGGCGCAGCGAGCTCGCGGCCTCCGCTTCAAGTGCCCCTTGCATTGTGTCTGAAGAACTCGACGCTGGCGAACGACGCTTCCATTGTGTCCAAGATGTGAATAATTGCCCCGGTCTCCCCCAACTTGGTAATAAACCCAGGACCGATGTCACCTTTCGTGTTTATGGGGATTTAATAGCTCGTAGACCTCGAGGAACCGCGCGCAAGAACAGACATTTGCGTATTGTTGGCCCTTGCCCCGGCGAGGACTTAACAGGTAATGACGTAATTTATGGCAGTTTAAATGGGTGTCGTTTGGTCCCGCAACACAAGGGCAGGGCATATTTGAAATTCTCTATCGACAATGGGGGCCCACATGTTTCAGGCGCGGGTTTATTTTAACTTAGGTCGTTAGTTTTACAACCCGGTAATGGACGTGGGTATGAAGGTGGCGTGCCTTTGTACCTGACGTGTGGAAAAAGTCCTAACGAGATACGGAAACTTTACCAAATACTCAATTATGTATGTAATATTTGAAAAATGTGCGTGTTATGTACGTATTACTAATAACAAGTTCATTAGCAGTAAACCATTTTAATTTTGCTTCGAATGAAATCCAAAATGTTCTCTTCTTCAACATTCTTAAAATTAACATGTATTACTCAGGTTATCTGTGGATAAGAAGGTGTTGGATAGTTCTAAATGTCTTTTGTAAAACCATAACAGACTTCAAGTCTGTAACGCATCACTACAATATTTAGCAATAACAGCAGAAGAAAACAGCGAACGCTCCATTGAATTATTCATAATCAGTCTCTTGACAAGACAGCTCCACATTGATTCTCAAATATCAAAATAGGAGCAATGAATGAGGAGCGCTGGTTCTTGAGCCGAGGCCCCCTCGGCACAATGGCTTTAGACTTCATCTTTGCGTTGCACCGTTATTAAAATCTCGTGAAACAATCGACTCAAAAGCGCACTTCCTGCGACGGGACCTTGTGCTTGTACAGACTAGGCGTAGCATGACGATTCCGGTATTAAGTTTTTAATTAATACAAAAGTATTTATGCAAAAAAGTGAATTTTGACTCTGGTTTTTGAAAAGTCGTGGCAATTCTTCAAGTTGCGGGTGAACAGGTACCTTCTGAACAAGTGTGCTCCATCGTAGACCACGTCGCTGCTTAACATCAGGCTGGATGGTAATCAAACGCTTGTTCATAGTGATTAAAAAAAAATTGGAATCACTCTTCCGAAATTGTGTATTCATTTTATAAAATTCATTAATGCTAATATACGCCCCGCGATTTCATGCGTATAGTTTCAGTATTCATTTCTATTCAAAAATACTACCACCACCAAGTTTTGGGACCATAAGTCGAAAATTAACGTTTATCTCAAATATACTTCTACCCCCTTTTTACCCCTTTTAGGGGATGGTTAAAAAATCCTTTCTTATCTCAGGTAAACATCATAAAAGGAACCCCTGTTCAATTTCGGTTTTCTAGTGTCAAGGGTCAGGGCTGGGCGTTGATGAGTCTGTGATGAATAAATCAATCAGACTCAAAGTCCTGAGTTTTATATATATAAATATAGATAAAAGGATGATTGGCAAGCATCTATATTGTTGGTGTTGAAGTGATGATTATGAAAAGCACAGAAATAGGTAAATAAACCAGCTCGACCAGTGCTTACAACTCGTTACAATAAAAACATGGATTGTACTTACTAAACTGAAACTACATACATTCTTCTTTTCTTGGTTAAAAAATAAATATTCCATCGACCTGTAATTTTAGGGGACATAAATATCCATTAGTTACACATATGATTTTCAAACACTCAATCCATTCACCAAAAACTATCGAATACCTAAATTCGTCTTTTAGGTACTCTACAATATATAATTTCTCATGCATCAGCAAGTGAACCAAAAATAATTTCTGACATCTCTTTCAAACTAATCACAGACAAAAAAAAAGTCTACACAGAAAAATCACCATACTATGCACGTACACTGAATAACTCGTAATATTACTGTATACCGATGGAGCCGCCGACCGAACAATAATTATAGGATAATTATCTGGCCACTTGACGGGAAGCTGAAGGATTCCGAAACGGAAATCAAAAAAAATTCGGCCCCGATTCATTCCGGCGACGGAAACTCTCACAAGCTCTCGTAATTATAATCACGATTTCTTTTGAAAGGCCATGCTTCAATTTTTATTTTTCAAATCCGTGTTGCTTAACGGTTGACATAAATTACTTTCTTACTTTGGTGATCGTTTTTCGACTATTTAATTGACTTCAAAAAGGAAGAGGTTCGAAGGTATTTTTTATTATTGTTGCCTCCAAACTTTTGTTTTAAAGCTGGTGATTCCCGTTTGGTCTCATTAAATTTGGTTCTGTTCCAACAATGGTATCCATGAGACAGCTACAAAAGTCGTAATTAATATTTTACTGGTTAAAGTCTATTCTTTTTTTCTTTAAAGTTATGTTTAGTATGAATTCATCCGTCTTGAATTTTCTGTTTTCAAACGAATCTCTAGAAATTTCTCTAGTAACCTGCCGGACGCTGTCCAAGCAGTCCTCACGCGCCGACCCAAAACCTACACGGGGCATCTAATTTTCAATTCACGTTAATTAATATTCTGGCAACAGTTTTATTTGCACACGGGACCCCTTATACAACAAAGAGTTCATTATTTTCCATTCAATGCAACACGAGTTTTAGTACAAATGAACAAATTCTGAACAGAGGTTGTAAGTTCTGTTAAATAGTGGCCAGTACAATGCGAGCGGTCATGGTCATTAATGATGTATGTGAAGCAAGGTTCCTTTCGGGCGCTTTGTTGACGAAACGTCTGGTACGTTTTCAGGCGTGCACGGGCACGGAGGGAAATAAGGCAGGGTCTAGCCCATAGGTCCGGCAGCAAATAAATCATTCGATCTCTGTGTACGAACGGACCGTGGAGAAATGAATAATAGAGTGGCCTGTCTCAAAGATGATTGAACATTTCGCCTGTTGGTACGCTTCGGCGGTTTTTGCCGCGTGATCAATATTAGTCGTGGACAATAGTTTTCTTTTCATGTCGCAGACGATATTGTTGTTGTGTTTGGTGACGCTTTTGCGTCTTTCATGACGTAAAAACATTAAGTGACACCACATAAGTAATTTGAAGTTTTATTACCTATTTGATTTATATTTATCGTTTTTTTATATCGTCAATAATTTGTCCTTTCTACATCACGAAATTCTAAAATATTTCTTTTAAATACAGTAGAACGTTATATTCCAGACCCGAGGAGGTCAAACGAAATAGTTTCGAATTCTGACCCTTGAACTGGTGTCACTTGACATGGCCTTTTGACTAGTGAACTTAATATATCCTGAGGGCACAGTTCGCAACAATAATCATTGGCCTCGGCTCGCCCTTTGACCATTTAAAGTTTCAATTAGTTACTTGTTTTATGCCGAGCATTTGCCAAAATCATTCGCACGAAATCTCCTTTGTCGAAACTTGCGCTTTTGAAATATATATTATATATATTCCTTGGCAAAGCGTGAGCGCTGTGATCACAACAATTCCACCGGCATAGCTCAGTTATGCCTCCATAGTTTCCACCTCGGACAATGTTTGCGATGGACCTTTCGTGCGTAAAATTACTATCACCTCCGCTTAAGTAAATATGTCGGCAAGAAATTTCGCTTTGAACCCCTTAACCCCTTTGTTGTGCGACTAAAACTATTCTGTGCTAATCCTTGCTGTGGATAAACAGAGGTAGTTAATAAATTAGTATGTTATTAATATGTTTGTGTCCGGTCGTTATTGTGGAGCGGGCGTTTCAGAGCAGGTGTCTCGCAGGGGAGCGTTCTTGGTCCCATTCTCTTTCATGTCGAACAAAGGACTGGGATTAAGAATTTCAACGTATTAAAAGGAGACATGGTAAACAGCGGATTGTGCGGCAATATTTGAGTTTGTTTTACTGTGTAATATACTTTAGGTGTACGTCTTTACGGTGTTCATAGCGTGTATGTGGTAACTAACGTTTGTGCTACGTAACGCCTATATTTATGTCAGGTTGATAGATTTATTGATTCGAATTAATAATAAAAGATGATTATTCGTATTCTATGTGAAATTGAGGCCGCAAAATGGCATAAAACAAAACAATTCAACCGTTTAGAATGTTCGAGTGCTGGCTGTTTACAAACAACCGAACGACTCGACGATCTCAAATGAAAAAGAAAACTAGTAGCGATCTCCCGCCCTTCTGGACACTAAGTGCTCCACGTCATATCCCAAATCCGGGGAAAGCGACTCGGCCATTCCGCCGAATGTTGTAGTCGATGGACAGGCTGAGATTGGCCAAGGACACTTCTGTGGTGTAGAACGGTGTGATAAATTTACAGAATAGGCGAGAAAGATTGAGATTGATCGTGATGAATGTCTATATTGATTTAACACACATAACGTAAAGTTTCGCTTTACAAAGGTTTAGTTTAATTTTTTGTAGAATATGTCGTACCCAAATGTCTGAGATTTTTTTTAAATTAAATTTTCGTTTGACATCCTTATTGAGTTGACTATTTAATTATAGAGGTATATTATGGTTATTATTGAGGATACGTTACACCCAGCGATTTATATTTTCTGTCTGATTAATACGCTCAATTGAAAAAGAGAGTGGTGTGATACGTAAGTGGTACCTAGGGCCTATCGAATCTTTTTTAGCCTTGGGGACATTATTAATATTATTCTGACTTAATTTAGATATAAAAACATATTTTACGTGTTGCTTGTTTATTTATTTGTATTGTTTGTTCCTGTATCTTTTTTTATATCCTACATTTTATGGATATGCATCAGTAGTAATATACTACAACTTATTGTTTAAAACATCGTTTATTTCATTCATTTTATGTGTGTGTTCTACTTATTTAATAAACTTCTCTCTCTCTCTTTCTCTCTCTATTTCAAAATTTCACATATTGCGTTCTACACTTCCCCAAGTTCAGTGTCAACAATAGCTTTATATTAAACCCGGGAAGGACGTCTTATATCGGCGAGGCTTAGCGCTTTTTCATCAATCCTGCTTTATTACGACGGATTCGCTTTTGTCTCCGGTCGTTCCACTGCCGGACTTTGGCCATTACTAGGCGCGCCTTTATTACTTACCTTTATTTACTGTTGATTAGT
>SJJU01004059.1:0-11794 GCA_012932125.1 Conopomorpha cramerella | reverse complement strand
CATTGTGCAATAAAAAAACAACATATTATATAGCCTCATAAAATAAAAAGTATTAAAACGTCACCGCAACATTTTAAACCACTCGAAAATATGAAGTCACGTCCATTTTCCAATACCTATGACCGCGCCTCGCTCGTGATATATGAGCGACATTTGAACCGGGGCCGCGGGTTCCGGGGAAATAATGGCAAATTTTCAGGGTCTCTAGCCGATTTCCAAACCCAAACCACTTTCCACACAGTTAACTGTTCGACAATTATGTGCTACCTAGTGTGTGATTTTCTGCTGATGTACTCATATAGGTTTGTATATTATACTTGTCAAGAATGCTTTCGTGACTCGTACTAGGTATTAAAGGTGGTTTTTGTGATTTTTGGAGCTTTTGGAGAGGCCTATACTGCGTGTAAAAGGAAACTGTAAATGTATTGTGTGTCATTTTTTGTTTACAGTAAATCCAAAGACCGTGTGTGAAACGTCCAATGATGTTATAGGTGCTTATTGAAAATAACAATAATTATAATGTCAGTCCACTGACGTCCACTGCTGATAAGAGTGTAAAAGGACCCCGAGCAATGGTCTAAGAAAATATTTTAATAGTAGATATTTATTTATATTGACGAGCCCAACAACGTTTCTAAGACTATTGCACGGGTCCTTTTACACTCTTATCAGCAGTGGACGTCAGTGGACTGATATTATAATTATTGTTATTTTCAATAAACATCTATAACATTATTTGACGTTTCACACACGGTCTTTGGATTTACTGTAAACAAAAATTGACACACATAGGTAAAACGGAAAACTATTTGTTGTACGTTTTCCAGAAACACCTATTTCAATGTAAGAATACACATTACCTACATACATGCATACATGCATACACTTCACGCCTGTCTCCCAGAGGGGTAGGCAGAGACTAAAGATCTCCATTTGTCACGGTATACATACATACACTTTACCTATTAATATTAAAATGAAACTGTGGATTTGCCCTTTTACGCGAACCAAACGGTTTGCGTCCACTTTCATAGTGCGAACCGCCAGGATGTGGAACGACTTGCCGGAGTCTGTGTTTCCTGCGCAGTACAGTCTGAAGGCCTTCAAGTCGCGGGTGAATAGGTACCTAATGAACAAGTGTGCTCCATCGTAGACCACATCGCTGCTTAACATCAGGCAGGATGGTGGTCAAACGCTTGTTCATAGTGATAAAAAAAAGAAACAGGCAGATTCAAAGCATTAAATGCGGAACATATCGCACTCATTGGCTGTAAAAAAAAGAACCCATACGTACACACATATTATACAGGCGTGTCTAAAACCCACAAGTCCGAGTATCCCACAACTAGACAGCTGTTCCAATCTTCTTTAATCTAAGTATTATATTCAAAGTGCATATCAACAGCTACCTCTAATGGTACAGAATTGTCGCCAAATTCTCAGAGCCATTGTAAATTGGTCTACCTATTGAAGTACAAAAAGTATATAATAGGCAAATTACCACGGATTTTGTGTTAAACAGAATTTTATACCAGAGCTCCGGGGCTTTGACATATTGAAGTATTAAAAGCTCAGCACAATATGAAAGTAGTTTAACTTTGTACGTCCACAGTTCTTTATAGATCGGTCAATTGAATGAATTGCCTGCCATACCCCACTTTGCATTGAATGAGTCAAGCAATTTTAAAACTGCAATCTAATTTTTAGTACCTACAATTGTGTGGACGGCGCAGAGATGAACTATTTGCTGTTGAATGGATACAATAGAATAAGGCAATTCGATGCAATAAACATTTATACTGATTACAATAGATACAGTTCAAATGCAACAGCGATCGAGATTTGCAAATCGTTGGTAGATCATCACACAATATTGCCAACAAGGAATAATTTGGACGAATGGTCATGGTAGAGTTCATGGATTCGATTACCTCCATTGAAATAATGGACATTATTTATGGATAAAGATGACTTGTATGTAGTCTAGAAAACTAGTCTAGAAGACGCAAATACAAGTAGACGCGCACGTCTGTTGAGAATGGCTCGTACATACATACATACACTTCACGCCTGTCTCCCAGAGGGGTAGGCAGAGACTACAGACTTCCATTTGTCACGGTCCTGACATACCCCTTTCGCTTCATCTACATTCATCATCATCTTTTCATTTTAATTCATGGCTCGTACAGCGAGAGACAAAAAGGTGGTAGTGAAAATTATAAGTTACTAGCACTTACAAAAATGTTTGCCGTATTTGTGTAGATTTCATTGAATATAACGTGAGAGATAATGCAAGCGTGATAAATATGTATGATGGAGAGGGATTGCAGAATAACGTTTGACTTTGATTTGAATTGTTCACATGGAGAAAACGAATCAAAAGAGTGCTTTGAGGAAGAAACGACAGAAAACGGGTAAAACAATAAAAAAAGAAATATCTACTCTGTCAAAAGTTATGCGTGATCATACATAAACATATTTTTATATAGTATGTATACGTGTCGACTAGAGTACATCCTCCGTTTTTCGTCGGTCAACAAATTAAAATAAACTAAATAAACCTGTTTGTCGAGTTCCAATAACTCTACATTTGGATATATATTCAAATTTTAACCATTTCGATTTCTATTAAGGAAAAAATAAGAAGATTCCTACGTTAATATGAAAATACAAACGTACCCTTTTTACTATACAATAATACCTTACGTACATACCCAAAGTAAGCAATGATGATTGTCTACATCGGAACGACTCCCGAAATGTTAACCCCGCGGAAGGGTCGCGAGGGTCCCCTTTCCTGTCATTAGTGTTAGTTGCCGAGGAATGGACCTTTTTCTGCTAGCTCATTCGTCTTCGGACCACTGACGTGTGTAGACGTATATGCCGCTGCGTTGGACAGACACGATCAACATGTGCCCTAAGATTAATTACCTTCTACGTCGAGTTACATCGTTGCCGTTTGTTCGGTTCAAATGTGAATGTAAGCACTTGAATTGGACTATTGGGATATAGAATGGTCAATTAACGGTCGGCCTATTTATCTGTGTCTACGAGGATAATACTGAGTTTATTTGTATGATAAGTCGAAGGAAACTGGAATTGCTGAGAATTTTATAGACGCAAAAATGTATCCAGAGTTTTGTATAATCATTGATAAGTGTGTTTTGTTCATAATCTTTCCAAATGTCACTTATTTATTCGAAATGACCATTCTTTCAAGGAACGCTCAGCTTTTTTTCTCGACTCTCTAATTTCGTTTAGATGCTACAGAAAAATTGGTATTTTCAGAATCATTTTCTTTTGATCCTGGCAAAGATGTGATTTCAGCATCGGAGAAGTTCATACAATTTTGTTCAGTGGAATCTGTTGGTGTCTGTGACGGTATTACTTTTAAATGAATATTCATTCAAGAGTAAATCGTTTAGGGATGATGGACGCCGATCCATGATGAATTTATGGATATTTCTATAGAGAGAATGCAGTTAGAGTTGGGGAGCATGACTGGTATTTGTCCTTGAAAAAATTAGGACTTTTTTTTATTACCAAGAAAATTCACCTCTTTCGTCAAGACCTACTCAAGTTTGTATGAAACATGTTTTTGAGTCTCTTTCGCTCTTTCAGGGAAATAGAAAGAGAGAGACGTGTTTTACTGTGACGATTTTGAAGTAGGAGTAAAATAAAGAATTAGAAGAATGAACCCATTTGAATTTGCCTTTCAGATCTCATTGAAAAGGTTGATAATCAACCCTTTTATTGCAACTGTGGACCTGTATTCTCAAACAGTAAGCAGTACAAGAGTGTCACTCGAGCATTAAAGCTTGTCTCTTCTACACAGACATGATAAGAGCGAGACAAACAATACCTGAGGAGAGATCTGTGATTGATGATAATTTCAGAATACAGTTTTACACTTTTTCTTAGACCTTTTACGATACGAGGCATTAAGAGTTACTTACGAAATATTGTTCTTAGCTTTTTTGATCATCCAAAGTGATTACCTGAAAAATAAGAAAAAGCAATGAGGACAATAAACAATAATGTTATTTAATAATAATAATGTTATTAAATATTAAAAATAAGAAAAAGCAGTGAGGACAATAAACAATAATGTTATTTAATTGACTACTGACAAATAGATAAGAAAATACCTATTAGACGTAGTTTTTTAATAGACTAAATATACTAATGGTATAAAAGCTGCGTGAAAGAGACAATTTAATCGAACGCAAAATTTCCTCTCGATATTTCGTAATTTTAGTACAAGTAATTTAATTTTAAATGATGTAAAGTTGGCCACGACTGTACAAGAAAGTTAGAGATCGTGCAAATTACATCAATATTTTCTCACTCTAGGGACTACGAGCACTGCCACGGTCTTGTGATTCTTACAATTTTGAAAATTTGGCAAGTATCGATGATTTATTGAAAGGTACCTAGTAGGTGTATTATAACAATTAGCTGTTGATGGTGAGAGGTTGATTGTTATAACATATGTATGCTGTAACAAAGTATGTTGTAAGATTGTCTCGGTAGCTCTACTCTGGACTTTTCTACCTATGTTATGCCAGTGCCTCACATTAGACTAGACCTTGGCTCCAATTTTTGCGGGCGATGTGATGACCAGAACCGGTCTAAATATTGGTGTATTGAATCGATTTGAACTTGGAGCCAAAGTGTGGTGCCCGCGCAAAAGTGAGTGTGTATTAGCTATGTAATAAGTTTAAAAAGAAGCCCAATCTAGGCATTATAAAATTAAAATACCAACTGAGGGCTATCGATAACGGTTCTAAGCTACTTCTGTCTAATTAATGCTATCAATTATGCAACCTTCATATCTTACCCTCATGCCTTCCCACAAATAACTTCCCAAACTGCAGTCAACAGCAAGCTGTATATTTCATCAAGCTTGGACCCAAGCCCCCTAAGCTAGTATCATTGATACAATTCCACATCATAAATTGACTTCGTAAAATCTTATGTCACAGGCAGCGAGGCCCCATTTCAAGTACGTAGCCATGAATCCAACAGTTGGAAGACTATGAGCTCTATATACCAAAGACGCACTCCTCAAGCAAGTTCACCACATAATAAAGATGTAAAGGCCCAAGAGACTACAGCTAAACAATGGTAGTGTGACGTGAATAGTAAAGTTTTGCCGTCCCGCTTATTTGTACGGCGGGGAAACGAGATCAAGGATATGACATCACAATAGGCTTATACAGGAAAACGTATATATAACGTACTAGAGGACTCTCCGGCGGTTTCACATGCGCTTATGTGGAACCGCGTACCAACTTTTTTTCTGTATAAAAATTATGAGCAGATTTGGTAACTGTTAAAAAATTAAGGACATGTAAAAGTATATACTTATTGATAATTTGGCACATCGAGAGTCGATCATTCCTACTTTTATAAAAAAAGATTGTTTTTCATACAAAACTAAAATCCACACTTATTTATGTAAAATAACATAATTTAACATACTGATATCTATGTGCATGCCTACATTTCATAACGCATGAATCTCGAAGTATTGGCAGAAGTAAAACACTTTTCCTTCAAATTTACCGAAAAAATCGTTTCCTTTCAATATGTTGAAAAAGAAAATTGAGAAAAATAACTTGAATGAACTGAAATCTCTATTTTAGACTTTCCTAAAGAATAATAATTCCAAAATGTTACTGTCGTGGTTTATATTCGAGTTTTTGATGTCAACATTTAAAATTCCCCTAGAGGATTGCGTGTTAGGAAATATTTTACCAACTCCTAGTTATTTATTCCGACAATGTCATTTGAAAGTGGGGCGTAAAGTCTGCTCTTTGTCTGTTTAAAGTTACAAAGACCATGTATACACATATATATGTGTCACGTCGTCCAACATTGACATTGAGCGAATAAGGAAACCTAGTGAAACTTGGTAATTGTTTTAAGACAAACCTTACTAAACATCTATTTACATATTCTACTGTAAAATTGATGCTGGATTTCTTACGTCGTATAATCAATTACAGTGGTATGCAATTTTACGCAGATCAAATTAAAAATAAAGGACAAGTACTTCCAATTATTCCTCTTGAACTTTTGTCTTGACTTCAACCATCTAAACGGGCCTCTTTTTATGTTGCTCAAAAAAGACAGAGACGGGTACCCTTTTAGAGTGAGAAAGAGAAAGTTACCTCTGAATGAAATCATCTCCTGTTGTGAAACAGAACAGCACTATATTGAGCTGCCTATATCTATAGCTGATCGCTCATGGGCTCCACTTTATGAGTTTCTTTTCTGGTTTGGCGACAACCAAAT
Source organism: Conopomorpha cramerella (assembly GCA_012932125.1). Classification (NCBI taxonomy): domain Eukaryota; kingdom Metazoa; phylum Arthropoda; class Insecta; order Lepidoptera; family Gracillariidae; genus Conopomorpha; species Conopomorpha cramerella. The sequence continues at coordinate 5,494 of SJJU01004059.1, read as the reverse complement.
CGCTTGTATTCTTAGTTTTTCTTTCTAAATAAATAATAGCGATTTTAATAGTACTCTTTTCCCGAACGGACCTTTTTTTCGTTATAAATGTTTGTGTGACCATTAATTTTGTTGTAAATGTTGGATATTAAGGCACATTGAAACAAATTTGAAAGGTCGCTGTAGTTTCCTGTCAACAGCATGATGTAAAGACATCGCCTAGTTCCAACCGACTGTACCGACAGTCTCTGATACTGACTATAAATGGGAATGCTATGTCCAACGATCTTTGACCTATTAAACAATAACAATTGACAAAATGAAACTTATTGCCAACGCAATAATGCGACTTAATTAACAGTGACATTTTCAATTTCATCTGTTGCAATTTCCAAGTGACTCAAACCTCGGAGCGAAGTCAAAATTTTAATAACAGCCACAGAATCATCTAATCTCCAGTATAAATCACTTCGTCATTGTCTTGTCAGTGAATTGTTTATTTAGTGAAACAATGGCGCGAGCATCGGGCTGGCTGTATGACGAAAATTTTCAATTAAACTAAAGAATGAAGACAGGGTTGACAGTACGGATCAGGGCGCCGCGAGGTGCTCCTGAGGAGGGATAAGAAATTATCATTTCCAGAGTCTACGTACGCAACGCAATGCCCATACGATTAAGGAAAACATCGTGATGAAACCCGCATACCCCACAAGGTTTGTGAACCCTATAACGGCAATGGGCTGGGTTAGATAGGCCCCCGTCAACCGTGGGCAATTGCCTTTGCCTGTCCCGCTTTGGGATTAAAGGGCGTGAAATGTATCTACAGTACGAGTCTGAAGTGCCCTTTTAATCCTAAACCACAGGCCCTAATGAGTATATTTCAGTGGGCGTTAATATGTCCAGATGAAAGACGTCCTCTTCATACAAACAGCTAATCTAGTTTGTATGGAGAGATCGGATTTATTTTTCGTCATGGCACAAATATTACAAAAAACTTCCAAACAAAGTGGTGAAGCCTTACCTCGTTGAGATACTTAAAAACATAATGGGGACGATCTAACACGATAACCGTTTATCGGAAGTGTGGCACCCCTAGCGCTACCTAGCCAAGTATTGTGCGGCGCGAAGCGGTTGTGAATGGCGTGGCACGGGAATGGCATGGCGGCGGCGTGGCGCGCGAATGGCGGCGGCGGACTTCCGGCGCTTGGATGGCAGCGAGAAACGAAGAGCCCATAGAGCGCGGGCTGCGCAATCTGAGCTGGAATGCTGGATTCGCAAAAATAAACTGTCACGCCAATAGTACCTTTATTAATACGTGTTCTGTCATTTCTCGATCATAATTTTTTTATTTCTTACCAACTTCTAAAATAGGTGTAAAAACTACTTTACTTTAGTTACTACTTTCGTATTATGTGTACGCACAGCTAAATAAAGTTGTGTTTTTCTCATGGATACCGTTGTGAAGAGTCGTTACCGTCGAGAACCTCCTCCTTTTTTGGAGTCGGTTAAAAATGTGGTGTGGTTTCACCACGACTTTCTGAAATATGGAATAATTAGTAAAACGTGCGCTGTGTGACAAAATTTCAGAAATTATCGGTTTATCGCTGAGGTGAAAAAAAACGGATTTCAGGGGCATATATCGGTACTGACACCATGAATGAACAACCTACATTAACTATAGGTTTTTTCAGGTCTTTCCCAGTCTACAAAAATTTGCATTCCATCAATAATGCTCGGTGAATCAGAATGCAAATTCTCCACTTTCTATATATTTTCTTTTTAAAGTCTCTTTGCACATAAAGGGAGGCAACACAGTAAAATGAGGTAATTTGTTTTGTGATACATCATTGCCTTTACAATATAGATGATCGGCGTCACAGTACGTTTGTCACTTAATGCGGCTCTATAAACGATCCCATGCTGGGAGGGGTGGGTTCCGTAGCTACGGCATAAGAGGGTGCTATTTTCGTCCGGGAATCTCTAACATGTGCCAGCTTTTGAAATTTTAATCGTCACATTCACCCTTGCCCTGATAGCTCACATACTTGGGGCTGCAGCCGATGTAATGTTGTCTGAAACTGGAGGCATTATTTTTTCTAAATTTAAAATTTTCTGAGAGTAATAATTTGTAATGTAAATAGAAATCTGATCCTAAGCGGGGAAGTAAATAGCTGTCTTTCTTCCTGAAATGTTGTAGGAGCTGACTATGTGGAGATAATCTAGGATACCTGGAGTTAGGTTTATTAAGGCTAGCTAGCAAAATGTAACTGAAAGTCCATATTGATTTTCTTAACACTTTATCATGCTAAATCAGACCGAAGGGTTTTGTGATCCTAAAGATCTGTCCACCCCCTTTTTAGGAATTATAGACTTAAGTTTATGTATGTAATTATTCGTCTATCTGTAATCATGACGTGTAACAATTTAAATTAGCAAAAAGTTTACTGTGCTAATTGTAATTCAGTATAGACACGTCAAAATACATTAAGCGACGAGGAAGCATATTCACAGAAACAGCGATGTGTAATTTCATCTCATATCAATGCGATTCAAGTCGACAATACTGACACGACAACTCAGCAGTAACTGTTGTTACCTAAAATATATATACACCAATAATGTAGACCAGAACGCCCTTTTCCTACCACAGGTTGAAAGTAAAACACTGCAAATTGAACTCTAGCTCAATACTTTGAAGACAAACGTAGGGTATATTTTAGTAAATCAACCGACTAAATGAATGAGTGTCGAATTTCACTACACAACGTCTTTAGAGGTGACGCCTCTAGCTTTTCCTCTGTACAGAGTGACATGTTGACACTTGTCAGTTAAATAATACTGTATATTGTACAGGGGAATGTTTTGGTATTGTTTTGTTTTCAAACACGGAACCAGGCCGAGTATGTTTGCCGATAAAACACTTGGTAGGTATACGACTGCTGCACAGTGTTAATGGAATTAATGTTGTTGGGAGAATCGAGGCGTATTGCGCTGCAGGTTTTAGAGTATGCGGTCACCGTGGGAAATGCACGTTTTTTGTTTTGTTTCGCGAATATTGTATTTTGTATTTGCAAAACTATTCAATGTTGAGACAGTGAGGTTAACTGAACACGACAATCAGGTGAGAAATTCTCACATTTCCCGTCGAAATTATGCTTTCTATTCTTGAAAATCATTAAAATCCGTCGACATATTTCCCCACTGTTTCCAGACATGTCTGACTTTCAGCAAAAAAGGAAAGAAGTATTAGTGTAAGGTCTATCGTAAGTTGATCTGTACTTTTTGTCGCATTCTTCATCATTTGAGTTCAGGAAGTGTTTTGTTTCTCTTCCAGTGTCCGTGTGTACAGCCAGCAGCAGCGGGTAGCGGTGATAGATCCGCTTCAAGCCCACTCACCCGGAGAACTGTCATTCGCAACCTGCCTCGCCCATTTTCCCCCCTCTTTCCACTTGTAACCACCCCGCCCCGCGTTTTACTACTCATTGTATTCCGCTGCCCCTATTGCATGGATGACAGAATGCAAGAACTAAACTGGGTACCGAAAGTTGCCGAATTCAGAGACACCTTTTGTAAAGGTTCGGTGGGAATTTGCTCATATTTCGTTTGAATTTGACTACTGCCACTAATGAAAACGGAACGAAAATGTTCACTGTGAGGGGTAATATCAAGTTTATTTAGAGTTATAATTTAGTCATTATTCTAACTGTCCATTCAACATACATACATCCTGTAAACAAGGAGGTAGTTACTACTGTCGTAAAAAAACAACTTCAAAAAGTAAAATATAAAACTCTTGTGGTTTCCTCATGGATGCTTTTGTCGGATTTTTTTCAAGGATCATCCAAATCTGTTCACCCAGTCAAGAGTCTTAGTAATTATTCTGTCTATTAAACATTATGCATCCTGTTAACAAGGAACGAAAACCTGAATTAATAATTACTTAATACACACGTCAAAAGTGTCTAGGGATTAAGTACATTTTAGAAGATTGCAATCAAGAATATATTTTACAGAAACTGAATTCGTGATAAGTCATTGATGGCATGGGGAATTAGGTAGGAGACCAATCCAGAAGATTAGATTTGATTTAAATAAATTAGATTTTTAATGTTTCAATTAAATATCACACTGCTCTGAATCAATGAAAATTGCCTATACAAAGCTATTTATACATACATAGTTAAATAATAAAAAAACTATGTCTTGGTTTCTTGATGTGGAACTCTTTCATCGACATTATCTTTAGCCTTAAAGGTTAGTCTCAGTTTTGAAGGAAAAATAATCAATACTGTATTTATACCAGGGCCACGTATCGAATGTAATTTAATGTAGATGCTCGTACATTGGGGAATAAACACAAGTATGGTAAACACACGCCCCGTAATCTACTTTGGAATGATTCATTATCAAAGATTTTTATTAATTAATATTTTATTGTCAGTTTTAGGTAGGTACAGGACACAAAACTTAGTACTTTTTTTAAATAAATAAATACACTCCACGCCTTTTAATCCCAATGCGGGGTAGGCATAGGCACTTGCTAAGCAAATACCCACGATTCACCAAGCGTATTTAACCTAACGTAGTATTTTTTATCGAGCAAAAGTAAACAGTATGCATTGAATTTAAAGGCAACTTTTAGTGTAGTAGAAAAGAGGGAATAGGCTCGTATTTTGCAACGATAATCAGCACTCAGATGATGCTTGAGCATAGTTTGTCGAAACACGATTAGAGAGAGAGAAACGTTACAAAATACGGACTTTCTCCCACTAATCAAACAAAATCGCAGGCAAAAAATAGCATGCCCATAAAAGTACACTTACCTAACCGTGTAGTGTATTTAGTACTGTCCACTGTACTATATTTAGACAAAGAAAACGTATTAATGGAAAAGGTCTTTCTAATGAAGCTACGGCACTCTTGCTACTAAATAATGCAATTTGGCCGGGCGATGTCCCGGTTGCCTCTAATTCAATAAGTATAGTCTAACACAGTCACAGTATAGGCACGAATTGTTGTAATCATATTATGGAGCTTATCCCTTGAGGTACTGAGTATTAATTATTATGAATACGGGACAATTTGTACAAACGCGATATTGTTACAGTTTTGTTTTTATTGTTGTGTTTAATGTTGGTGGTATTTACAACGTAGAAGAAAATGCTTTTAACTATAAGTTATTAAATGCACTTACGTGTTTATCTATTAACACTTTCGTGGACATTTACTTTGAGACAGTTTAAGTTTTATTGTATCACGACGACAGACGTGATGTGTCAACGAATGGCTTAGTATAAAGTACCTACAGCATTTAATATCCTTGCTGGGAACAAACTGACAAATAGGTAAGGACCTACAAGAATTCTTCATAATACACCGTTTATTAAAAAAATAGGAAAAGTATAACAAAATAAAAAAACATACATACATACATACACGTCACGCCTGTCTCCCAGAGGGGTAGGCAGAGACTACAGATCTCCATTTATCACGATCCTGACATACCCCTTTCGCT
>SJJU01004058.1:0-20303 GCA_012932125.1 Conopomorpha cramerella | reverse complement strand
ATTTCAGTTTGTCTCCAACTTGCGCCTCTATCAGTCAGGAGCTTAGAGAACTAGTGGAGACGCAGCCTAATATCGACATCAAATATCGATCAACAATTACGCAACAAGTACGAGTATTTCTAAGCAGTTGCGCCACGTAACGAGCGGGTCTAAAATGTATTACTGTACGTTGGAAATATTAAAGTTAAGAGTAGTAAAGATTTACATTTTTGTATGAAGTCAGCACGTAGGATAATCTAAACGAACATATAAACATTTATGAGTTCCTTATTAGACTTAGGCAGAGGTATAGGAAGAAATGTTTCAACTTTCTGAATAAAATAATGTGAGTAAATTAATATTTCTGGATATATGTATCTATTCTTCTACGTATCTTTCTTCTTTCATGTGGTTTTTAATATGTATTAAATAAAAATAAATTAATGTACATCAGCAATTGAGAATATCCTGAGGATGGCCTGAACAAAAAAGCTTTTAAAAATGACGTTGAAAATAAATTAAGGTAGTTCCTTATCCTTAACTAATCTCCAAAAGTTCTTTGTGATGGGATTTTAGCAAGTATGGACTTATATTTTAGATCACCAAATAATCTTCTTTTTTTGTTTTTGACGAGAGGGAAATCATCATGGGCTCCCCGCCGTTATGAGGGCGGCAACGCGGTAGTGTCACATCCCAATGGTCCTTGGCACCCATTCTTCAGGACCCACCAAACGCTCGAACAGCCCCTGTGTGCTCCACCTCGAAGTGGACGTTAATTCGTCCACTTTTACATTTTACGGCGGCAACAGGACCATACGGCACCGCCGTCCATCGCGGGACCTTTTGTGCAGGAGTCGGGAACCCTACCCCGATACCTACGACCCCGATGACTACTTTTAGGACGCCTCGTTTGCCAGGCAGGGGATTTATTCAAAGGTCCCGGAACTCAAGGGCGATTGATTAAATATCGCATCTCTGTGCGTGAAATATCCCAAAATATTACATATTATTTCACAACCTTCTATGGATCATGTGTAGATGATACTACTTACAGTACGAAACGTGAAAGAGCTAATAGCGTGCCAACAGCAACATTATAAAGTCATTTATAATTTACTAATACTAGATGACGGAACCAAACCTATCTATAAATATGTGAAATCATAAAGCCACATCGTTAGCTCGCGAGTACTTTATGAATTAAAGCCCATCCGATTGGCCGCTGGTCAATGACGTCATGCTTCGTTCAATTCTTTCCGGAATATGATATTATATTGATGGGCATGATAAATAGTATGTTGGTATCAAATATCAATTATCAGAAATGTTACAATAACTGTGTGGGTACCTAGGTTTTTTTTATTTCCGTGGGCACAGGTGTTAGTTTAATAGATAGTGTAACCCTTAATTAGTCTTTTGCCAATACTAGTTTAGATTAATTTCGTTTAGACTTAATTTCTAAAGCTCCATTAATATCTTTTAATAAATCACATGGAAAAAAATCCTCTGAATGAGTTCACTACTGTCAATGGGAAATATTCAAACTCAAAGAAATATTATCTGGATGGCGCTAGTAGGTGAATTCTCTGCCAGATTATTATTTGGGTAAGTTATTCAAACTACGGTCTGCTTTACGCCAGTCATTTTATTGACATTAATCCCCCTTAATACTTTCTCTCTCTTTCATAACTAAGAGATACAAAGGCCCTGAAAATTCCCTATTTTACATTTGAAATAAACAGTGTGCAATAAAAAGTTAATTTATTCATAGTATTTTATAGATCTCAATAGCATTTCATGGTTCAAAATAAGTCAAATTCTGATTATTTTTGTTAAATAAGTTTCAATACAGTGGCTAGAACACAAACTTTTAATAGTCATATTTGATAAGGCCGTTTCTTTTACTTGCCAGGAAATATTCCATCTTTCAAAGGAACTGTATTTATCATCCAATGCAGGCTGCATTTTCTAACACTTCGACAAATATATGTACATCAGTTAAAGACATTAAATGTAAACACATGAATAAAGCACAGTTAAACACTCTGGTGATATTTGCTGCATTTATGTTTCAAATTGATATAGCTTTATCAGTGATTTTCTCTCCTAATCACATTTTATTTATTCGTTATCTTAATAACTAACATTATAGCTTTTAAATGAAATATCAATTTAAAAAAAAGCCACAATAACCGCGTCTTTATTTCATAAAAATTCTTCTGATATCAAAATAAATGATAACAAAATACACCTATCACGTATTGTTAATTAAGCTTGGGGAAGCGTAAGTAGTTTGCTTCACAAGTGCCTCGTAATAAAATGTTTAATGTGTTAATTGTTTCCTAAGACCTGCAGTTGAGCTGTGTCAGATAATCTAACCTTAACTACTTTACACAAATACATAAAGAAACCATCAAGAAACAAGTGAACGCGGATGTAGATATTTAAAAAAAAATGCTGTGGCTGGATCGAATTCTCAAGTGAACAGTGTCAGTATTCGAGTACTTTCACTCTTCGTGGCCGTCAGCTGGTTGTCCCCTCCCCCCTCTCCAGTGGCTTGCGACCTTACACCTCCTCTTGCCCCTCTCACGCCTTTCATATGAAGCCAGCAACGTCATGTGAAATCACACAGTCATACAACTTGTTCGAGATGATTGGAACGAGCGTTTTTTTAAAAGCGCCACTTGCGTAACTACACCCACCCGCAGTGTACCTAACTATCATGCGTGACTTACTAATCCCCTATCTACTAAAGTACACACTAAAATACAATACAGTTGTTGGCTAACAAATAGTGAACTCATAAAACGACAACCTTAGGTGTGACGTAACGAATGTCACTCTAGATCCTGTTACTGTTCAATGTCATTTTCAACCTTTTACTAATGGTCAGCTGCGTGCGCGCAACGCTGGTTTAGCATTCACGGCTTGATCACATTCCTCTACTATTGAATAATAGGTGCGTAGTCCTTCGCTAGTAGTACCTGATACCGTCTGATTAGCTTCTCCGATTTTTTTTAATACAAATGTTGAAAGTTTTCTACGGTTAATTAGAGTGAAGTTACTCGAGAATGAAATGAAAGTTACAATTTAATATTTAATTACTAGCTTGATTTCTCCCAATCTCGGGGTTATAGACGATGAGTTCTCTTAAGAATTATTAAGCTCGTGCGTACTAATTGACTCACAATCTACTGAAATAAGGACAGGCACAATGAAACGGATTTTTAGAATCCCTGTTATATCTGGATTATATATGCAATTTGGAGTACACGCAGATGTTAAATTGCAGAATGTTGTCTAGTTGACTGATTTCCCAATATTTTTACAAAACCAGAATTGAATTGGAAGACACCTTTACGTCTTCCAATTCAATTCTGGTTCATCTTTAATTGCATGCATCGTTTATGTAGTTACAAATATAATTAGTACTGGAATGCACGTTAACGCACAATCGACTGAGTTCAGATTAGGCTATTACGAGGAATAAACATAGCTCCACATAAACACTCATTAGAAACCAACGTAACAACATAACTAGGTGGTTATTTAAAATTCAACTGAAGTTGTAAAGTAATAAAAAGAAGAGATGCTAGGTATGTTGCTTTGTAATTGTTCTGTTAGAATTAGAAGAACTCCAGTAAAGATTTGTTGATAGAAAAAAGTGAAATTGTGCTGTCTAAGACGTAAAAAGTGTATACTTCGAAGGCGTTTATTTTTTTTAATGAAACGTTGTATTTAATGTTTGTACAATAAACGCCATTTACAAGTGACATGTCCATTGCGTGATTTTAATGTTGATATCTTATATTCGTTCCGTCACCGCAAACTGAATTATCACAGTAATTGTCAATCGTCCCGCTTATAAAACAAGCTTCGGGTTTTACTAAAACAAATACTCCAGCTCACCTTCGTTTCTTTTTGTCTATCAAAGATCCAATTTTCAAGTCATCTGGGAGAATTATGGACATCAGAGTATATTGTACTTTTTGTGAAAAGAAATTCTCTACACGAGTTTCTTACTGAAACGAAACTTACACGAATTTCTACAAAACATATACAGGAGTCTTAACTATGTAGTTGATAATATGTATAAACAACCAGGTATGAATAACAATCATACTAAATAGGTAAATACATGTAACCAAAGTGACATCCTGACAGCATGCGTGTGCACGCGATATCTGTAAGTGTAGCTTAGCCACATCTCTGGGACGTTTGTCTTGTCGCGTGCTCTAGAAATGCGACGGAGCGCGACAGCGAAGACCCTGTTACGACGCATCCTAGAATTATTCACAACCACTATTGTGTTCAACACTAGATCTTGTGCTGAGTGACTTCGCCTGTAATATTAGTGTATGCTAAATATACATATGTATGCATTGTTATGTAAGGTGAAATAACATCGTACCTATAAAAGGTTTCGTTACATAAAAGTTGACATATGATTGACAAGTTAAAGTGTCGTCCAAAGTATTATGATTTAAATATTGCACAGTCTTTTTAAAGGAGGAAAACATTATGAGAGGTGACAACTTGTAATAGATGGTATTGCAACGCGTCGTATAGGAGGCGTTTTCACAACTTGACATGCAATACTCTGCCTAATGCTCATGATTTGGGGCGGAGGTACGAACCACCTCAGCCATCAAAACATATAGTGTAAGACAAATTCGCCTCCCCCTGTATGTCTCTATGTATGCTTAGATATTTAAAAGTACGCATCGTTTTTGATGCGGTTTATTTTTAGCACATAGAGTGATTATGGATGAAGGTTTATTACAATACATATAATAACAGAAAAATGCTTTTGAAGCCTTGGCAAAACAACGTTTGCCGGGTCAGCTAGTATAGTATAAAACAAATTCGCCTCTCCCTGTATATATACATACTAGTAGACCCAACAGACGTTGTCCTGAGTTAACTATGAATATTAATTTCCCGTGCAATTATAACGTTAATGACCATAGAAAAAACAAACAGAGACATTGGTACAGCTGTTCTCTCCAGCTTTTGTGCTTAGCAACAATACTTAGAGATTCATTTTTTATATATATTATAGAAGATATCAATCTTCACACTGAGTAAATAAACTATTTGACTAAAGTTATTTATTTGTACAACATTGCATGCAATCATATATTATTATATTGCTTATAGACCTATCACGTGAAGTACGTGTAGGTGTTTTCAAATAACAGCCACCTACCCATGCTTAAACCTTAATGGTATAACAGGCGTGACGCGTATCTAAGGTTGTTTGGAGGAAACAAGGAATTAATGAGTATGATGGAAACAAACACTTCTGCAGTAGTCATCATGTCTTGGTGATCTAGAAATGCGGCGAAGCGTGGACTTGACCTTTAACGTGAGACATCACTAGGGGCTCGTCCCATATCGAAAGGCCAAATGTGTCAAACATATTTTTATTTCAATACTATGTGCCTCAGCAAACATTTGTTTTGCCATAGGATATCGCCTTTGTACCCCGTGTATTGGATGAAATACACCTTTTAAACCTTCTCTGGACTTCCACGTGTGATTCAATACCAAAATTAGCCAAATCGGTCCAGTCGTTTTCGAGTTTTAACGATACTAACGAACTGCAATTAATTTTTAAATATATAGTGGCCGCCCCGCAATTTCATTCGCGTAGATTCAGTGTTTCATATAAACTATAACACCCTCTTTATAGCGACCCGTCCGACTATGTCCGTCTTCTGATCTTTAGCTACCTCTTCCTTCGCCAATTTTCCGTCTAACCAGTTCAGCCGTTCTTGATTGATTATAGTGTAACTAACATGATCGATTCTTATATATACATAAATACTAAATATGTATATAGATATATATATATATATTAATAATACACACACGTACGTGTAAACATACACTCACGTCCGTAATCCCCAAAAGGGGTAGATAACCTTAGGATCACAAGCACCATAAGGAGTTAAAAATGTCAATATGGGCCTTCGGTTACAAGTTTCCTAATTAAACCTAAATGTCTAAAGATCTTTCGATATAAGAGGTATTTAAATTAAGTACGTACATAGAATGGTTGTAGTACTATTCCAAATTTAGAGTGACTTTTATCCTAAAGTTATTACCGCGGTGGTTATAGCCCGTTTAGTACTTAAGACTGCTTACTTGCATACTTCGGTTAATGTCAGATAAAATGGCAACAGGCAATCATGAAGAATACAATGTATAATCAGTGTTAAGGTAAAGATGAATGGTAATATATGCATGTGACCTTTGTCCAATTCTTCCAATCAGAGTTTAGAAAAAGATGACTATATTTGAAACTATGAAAATGAAAAGCTTTTGTAATATTTTGTGTTAAACAATGAATGAATCTGTTGCGGTTTTCTAACACTCGCGTGTTTATTTATGTATATGAGACAATTCACCACCAGTGTCAGACCAAAAACAACTAGACTTTTCGAAAAACAACTACCTTATATAGGTAATGGGGAATTTTCTTTGTCGTTATCCGACAAATTTTCCGGCGGAGAATTATCATTACTGTCAAACTTTGTTTAGAAAGTATGACAGTAATGACAGTTTTCAACCGAAAATCTGTCAAAAAACGTCAAAGAAAATTCCCCATTCGAAACTGACGTTTAGAACAAAACAAGACAAAGATAGAAGTGAAAAAGCAAGAAATTACTATCTTCTGTGCCTTACGGCGTAGCAGTAGTACGTACTTCTGGGTCCAAACTGTCACTTTTACTACCAAAATAATAGTTTGGATCCACACGTTCATTAAACTTCCATACATATTGCTTAGACATAGAAATACTGAGGGCGCTGCGAGGTTGTGTTTGGTCTGCTACCAGTTGTATAGATTACTCACATAAGTTATGAGTAACTTTAAACTGCCAACAGTTTGATTGATTGATCTGCTATTTGCAATCCTTTGCTCCAATTATTTCTTGCGTTTTCTGCATGACGAAACAACAATAGAAATCACCGACGCACTATTGCGAAATTTCGGATTAGAATCTCACAAGTTAAGCGTATGTAGGTACAAGTACAGGTAGAGGTGTGCCCCTTTAATGGTCAGGTGGTTTCGTTTAAAACGAACTCTATTTTCATTGCAATAAAATTTAACCGTTTTTAGTGAGAGCAAATGTACAGTCAGCCAAGAAACAAAGCTTCATATTTTACTTATCACAGACTAACAACTCTACCTTAGTGATGTATTTGTGACACGGCAGTGACATTCAAATTCGACCAAACCACATTCTTGACCGTATAACATGCAGTACCTACCACTTACAGGCCCTGACAAAAAATGCTCCTAAGTCCCTATATCATAAATGCTTTAATCCAAAATGTACATATTACTAGCTGACCCGGTAAACGATTTTTGTACATTATTAATAGTGTTTTCCTGTTATAATATGCGTGTATTATACATATAAATCTTCAACGAAAATCACTCTATCTGTTAATGAAATTCGCATCAAAACACGTTGCGTAGTTTTAAATATCTAAGAATATTATATAATTTAGGTTATTGATGCCATTAAGATATTTTTTGCGCGATATTTTATACATAATTTTCTGACTTAAAGTTCAACATATATATGGTAGGTGGCAAACAGATCAAATTATTTCAAAAACGTTTTATGACTTAGTTGTCACGGTATTCGCCATAATAAAGATAAATATGGGGATTTTGTTGATGAAACTGAAATGCCTAACACGTTTTCCGGTGCATTCTCGTCCAATTAACGTATTTCGGTGCCAGCTTCATGGCTCCACTTTCACTGTAATATGAACGTACGTAGTTATGTGAAAACGAGATAACTCTCCCTTTCTCTTCGATATATGTTATGTGGATAAAGCGACCATGGGCACACCCTTTCACGATGAGGTCTTCGATCCATTACTTTCCTGGCCAAACGTTAGGTCTATATCTGTTTGCACACATAATAATAATTCTCTTAGCTACATAACATGTGGCTTTAAGCTTTTAGAGAAGTGAATACCAAACATACGCTACAACGACAAAATTAACCTTACTAATATTATGTACGTATTTTTTAATCTCCTATGTCAGTTGAAGGGTGTTTCGGAAAAACATACTCAATGTCATATTGCATTGATTTCTTTTTTCAAACACCTGACATTTTAGATGTAAACTAGTTTTTTTAGGAAATAAACAATCTGCTATTTTATTAAAAACATTGACTCGACGCATAGCAAAAAACTTGTTTGGTAGGTATCCTTTGCCTTTATAGGTAAGCTTTGCTTTGTCCATTTAGTGAAAGGATGCAATATCCAACATGGGACCCTTGGCGTCAGTCAGGGTCACCTACGAGGTCATGCACTACGAGTATAATAAGAGCATTCAAGAAGTAAGAATTAAAATGTAACGTGTACCAACATGTCAAAAGTTCAAGTAAACAATAAATGGTTTATTGAAAATTAAACTTTGTTTGGCCAGTTAGAAGCGGTTAACAAGTAGTTACATTGAAAATACTTACTTTGGTAGATCAAGGTTATTCAAAATATGTCATTAGGATTAAAAGCACAATCCGGTACAGAATTTCAAAATTTAAAAAAATATACTAGTTCACTTTTTATTGTGTACGTATAGAAAGTAGTCATTGATAGTAAAGTATACGATTACCAATAACATAAAATGTACATACATTTATTACTTATATATGTACATAGTGTAACTTACACATTGATTTATCTTTTACAAATTGTCAAGGTCTCAGTCCTATTTCGTAGCTGGATTTGGTTGGTTTGAAATGGGTCTATTCTTTCTCATGCCGTAAATCTATTTTCAAAAGTCTACGAAATACGTGTATTGTTTCCCGTACCGTACCAACTACCAATCAGATACGAAATGGGTCTATGCGGAAACCTTGACAATTCAAAAGATAAAACAGTGTGTAAGTTACAATATGTATGTATATAATAATATGTACCTACAGTTTATGTTATTGGTAATAGTATACTTTACTATTAATTACTGGTTTCTATACGTACATAATAAAGGTTGGACTAGTATATTTTTACTATTTACCAAATCCAGCTACGAAACGGGACTAAGGGAACTTTAAAAAGAACAAAACACTAAGTGTAACGTACCTGCTTTCTGACGTTTAACATTTTTTATTAGAAAGTAGGAAAGTCTATTAAGTTTTATAATCTAAAACTCTGCGAATAAAAATTTATACCCAAGTAGCGGTTTTATGTAACTAGATTAGATTTTACTTGGATAACGAAAGTACTAAAGGTAAGGCAAGTAGCAGTTACAGCAAACCTTTCCCCATTGTACTGTCTCAGCGAGATATCACCACACCTACATTCTCTTTGTACCTATTTTTCGCAGGTTTAAATAGAGTGAGGGAAGTTACATTTTAGTTACATTTGATTTCTTTTTTCTTAATTTAAGGTACCAAGAAGGTCCGAGATTACTCAAATACTCTACCTCTATATCTGTATAAATAGTATTGTAGTAAAATGATGAAAGTCGACGTTTGATATGTGCATATTTGCATATGCAGAGAATAGATGCAAATCGATTAATGAAAGAAATTTTAATGGTATATGAGTCGGAAAAGTAGATGTCACGCCAGAAAGGCCATATTGGTGATTGGTGAAGGAATGACCATATTGGTGATGTCCTGACGGTTTAAAGTACACGAAACCGGAGATCATGTTTGATCATTTTAAAGACAAAAGATCCAACTTCAACCAGTACCTATTAGTTCTCGTCGATTGTTTTGGTCTGCTATTTAAAAACCCAGATTTCTTTATCATGAGACCACCTATAAAATATCTTCTTTTCAACACAAAAATAATTATTAAAAACGGCAAAGCTACCAAAGCAAAGTTGTCGTGCCGTTAGGGTCGTAGGAGGCGGCTGGCGGACTCTCCAGAGAAAGGCAGCAGCGCTCTCTGTGAGTTAAACCACAACACCACTGTTGTCGCCAACCCACCTGCCAAGCGTGGCGATTTCCCCCCAAATGACGGAAATTATTCAGGGAGGCCCTCGTCCAGCAGTGGTCGTTATGTGGCTGATGGTGAAACGACAAAGGAATCCACGAACAAACATTAAAAATCATATATACGGTCGAATTGAGTAACCTCTTTTTTCGAAGTCTGAAAACGTGACAAATGGAGATTTGTAGACTCTGCCCGGAAAAAACTCTGTATATATGAAAGTGGTAAAATTAAGATGTTATTTACCTTTCTATCACAGGGTTCATAATCTTATTACGAGCGGTCAATATTGTTGTTACATTTCGCAGGCTGTTGCGCGTCGAGTCCGCTTATAAATAGAAAGTAGTGGAGAGTGACGCAAGGTAGGCGTGGGCCATCTAGCCGCTTGCCTTACTTTACAAAATCCTGCATAATCACGAGATAAAAACATAACCACGAAGTAGGTATTATGTACCTCTACAGTAACAGTGTACACTTCCTGTGTCACTAAACATAAAGTAGAGTTGTTATATTGTGAAATGCAAAGAATAATAATCCTTAATGTCTTAAATACACTTCACGTCTTTTAATTCCAATAAGGGGTAGGCAGAGACACTCGCAAAACATCTTATGACACATTATCTTATGACATTTAAAAAGAGTTTCAAGCCTTAGGATAGGGTAGAACAGATTCTTTAGATCAGATTCATAGTAGAGATGGATACTATCCGTCAATCCTAATTAACCTATAGTAAATAACATGAAATGTCAGCTTTAGTACGATAACCTTTACTTTCTGTACGATATAGGTAAAATTTAGTTTTTTTTATATAACTACTTACCTTTTATTAAAGTCAAATTTTGTCTTTTGAAACCTTTAATATAAAAAAAATATACTATCGTCTATGTAAACCATTTTTTTTCCAAACGATGATACTCCGCCTGCGGCAGCGCGTTGATATCTTTTGCAAGGAGCCACATATCTTGCAAATAAACTTACAAGTTTACGGCGATAGATTCACCACTTATCACGATTTGTCTACTTCGTTGAAATGTGGATACAAAATCAATTGTAGCTCTAACTAAATGAGAAAACATTAATGATTTACAATGTCAATAAAGTAATTGCAGTAAGGTAAATAAAAATAATTGTGTGCTAACGACCTTTTTGAATTTTAATATTAAAACATACCAATAAACGTGCTTTCACATATACTTACAAATGTTATTACAGTACTACTGAAACAATTCTACAAATATTGTACCATGATATGCAATAATTATACTGAATACTGATTGCTGGTTTTTCCGTATTTGACATACACTTGACAATTTGAGCTTGATAAATGTTCGGCAGAGCTATGCCACCATTATTAGTAAGGCGTAAAGACTCCTGTACACGAGTCCGTTCTCTTACAGTCACAGACTCTGGTACGTACTGAGTTCTTTTGTGCGGTGAACGCTTTGTGAACTCCAAACTGGTCAACACTATGTGACCCTGTATCACTTAACATATAATTGGTTGTATAACTAACAACTCCACCTACCCACGAAACCGAATGTTGTCATTTAGAAGTGAACTGGTTCGAGCGCACTATCGTATCACAAGCTCGCTCTAAATTCGGCTGCACAATGGCATTTATTTCGCAAAGATCGATTTGGACTGACAGCTGAAAAAAAAAAGGCGAAACGAATCAATCGGCCTTGCGAGGTTACTAAAGTGTATGACTTTCGAAATGCGTGCCTTTGTTGAGATTTTTACTGTCTAAGATTATAATTTTTTGGTAATCTTTGTATAAGTATCAAACCTTACATAACTAATTTATAGTTACTTACTACTTACTGTTGCTTCTTTTCTCATTATAATCAGTTTAATTTTTTTGGATAAAAAATCCATAAATAAAATAATTTATTTTGGGAACATGTTATAGTTTCGAGTTCAATTAAGGCTTTTTTACATACCTTCTTATTTTTTTTTTATTTTTGACAGTAATTTAACATTATTATTTCGTATTCGTATTACTTACTTGATAAACTTAAAGCAGCAGTAGAGCAGTTTTCTAAGTCTATACATTTGTTAATTCAGTAGTGTGTTAAGTATGTAGCTTCTCACTGGGAAATACATTTTTTTCGTTTATAAACGTGATTTTAACACTTTTAATGTCATGCAGGTACATAAGATACTAAGTCTAAGGGTACTGAGCAAGCCGCTTTACCTGATGCTTGTACGAATAATACATGATTTTATCTACCTTACGCGTATTTCTTTAGGCGAAGAAAAATATCCTGTATATCAATACCATAAAAGTATCCACACTCTACCAGAGCCATAGCTTCATCTGTCACAACCTCAATCATACTATTACATATCGTGAAAATTGTACGAATAGATAAATAGAAGTCATCGACAAGACAAAAATGTTCTGTTTTAGCAATTAGCATGTTTTAGTGTGAAATATTTTATCAATCTATCTCACTCGGCATTTCAGTCGCATCGTTAGAGTGAAATTCTATATATATGTATGTATATGTATACTTGTGAGTTAACACTTTTTGTTTGTGTGTGCGTGTTCTCTTCAATTTTCGTAAGTAACAATGACTGAATGAACGTTAGAAGAGTGGGATCACAACGTATAGTTTTTAGAGAACAATAGCGATTTAAATCTTATGGCAATCGACCTTGAGGTACGAGAAGACGGCGAATCGCTTAGAAGAATTGGGTGAAGTATTAATATATTTAGAACGCAACCTACATACGATTCTTAAGCTTTACGAATATACTTGACATTTTGGTATTCTAGTAGTTCTATCTCTCTCGTTTAGTATGTCTCAAGAGAAGGATAGCAGTGCACAATAGTAGGATGTCAAATATTCTAATAACTATTATAATGAGCTGTATAGCGTTTAAAATGAATTTCAGATACTGCGGTCGACTAAATACTTGTCTGTCGGGTTTGTTTGAAGTGCTTTTCATGATAATATGACATGGGAAATTGAGAAAATACCATCTGCATCGACAAGTAATGACAGTTTTGAGCAACTTACTCACACACACTTTGATTTGTTTACTAGCGCCATTATGTAGTTGCACCTTATGGAATTACCTAAAATATTAATTCCGCTTTATCATCGTGGGGGAGGCCTATGTCCATTGGACGTCACGTGGTCTCGCATCATGATCATGAACATTTTAATTATTGTATTTCTGCCTAATAGTAATACGAAACCGTGTTTTTCTTACAATAGCCGAAGTCAAAACCGAAGTATATTATTTTTGTACATGATCACAGTTAATGATATTGTCCACCTACTCGATAATTAATTAAATAGTAGGTACCAATTTATCAACGTAGGCTCGCCTTTTGACATTTAGTAATAAGTAAATGAGTCACGTTGGGTAAGAAAATACGTCTAATTACGAGTGGTTATGTAAATGCTGCTGATCCTTACTAAATATGCAATTTTCATTATATGGCACAAACGACATACAATACAAACCAGGCTATAGACTGGGACAAATACTATGAAGCGAAAAGCCTCTACAAAAAAAGACTACGATACTGGAAAACTAATTCCTGGAGGAAATTCTGTGACAACATCGAATCTAACAACGCAGCCAACAGGGTAAGGAAAATCCTCACTGACCAACAAACCCTTAACACCGGGTCACTGATCAACCCAGACGGTACACATACCAAAACCCCTGAAGAAACGGAGAGACTACTAGTCTTGACGCACTTCCCAGGCAGCCGAATAGTACAGACGCAACCACGTCATCACTCCACTCACAACATTCCTGACTATCCAGTAAATTGGAATCTCGCGAAAACAGTCACGAGCAAAGACAAAATCCTGTGGGCTACGAAAGGATTCCAAGACTATAAATCTCCAGGAACTGACGGAATTTTCCCAGCCCTCTTCAAATGGGGTGGAATGCCCCTTATTGACATAGTGGCACACCTTCTATGTTCATGTCTAGCCCTAGGCTACATCCCAACAAAATGGAGAGAGGTAAGGGTGAAATTCATCCCGAAACCGGGTAAAGAAGACTATTCCAATCCCAAGTCCTTCAGGCCCATCAGCTTAACCAGCTTCCTTATGAAGACGCTGGAAAAACTATGCGACAGGGAACTAAGGAACACGACTTTAAAAATAAACCCGATACATCCACACCAACATGCCTACAGCCAAGGGAAATCCACAGAGTCAGCCCTACACAATGTTGTAGGAAAGGTGGAAGAGGCACTCAGAGATAAAGAGAGCTGCCTTGGTCTGTTTCTAGACATAGAAGGAGCCTTTGATCGCACAAACTTCAATTGTATGACAAAGGCGCTAATCAAACACAAAGTTGAACCTACACTAGTGGTTTGGATAAAAAACATGCTAAGCAGCAGAGTCATCAAACTCTCGACCAATAATAGCGATACAGCACTGGTATCCAGAGGATGTCCGCAGGGAGGAGTCCTGTCTCCTCTGCTATGGAACCTAGTGGTGAACACTCTCATCAAAGAATTAAACGACAAAAACTTTTACACAATAGGCTATGCAGATGACCTCACAATCCTAATCAAAGGGAAGGTCACTAGCACTATCTTCGACGTATCCAACACAGCCCTACGAATTGTAGAAAGATGGTGCAACAATAATGAACTTTCGGTTAATCCATCAAAGAAACGAAACGAAACCTAGGAACTTTCAACCTGCCCAAATTCTACGGAAAAGAACTCCGGCTCTCAACAGAGGTGAAATACCTAGGTCTTACCCTAGACAACAAACTTAACTGGAGTAAACACATCACCAAACAAATAGACAAAGCCACTTCCATTCTCTGGCAATGCAGAAGAATGATTGGAAGGAAATGGGGTATATCCCCTCGGATCACACTATGGCTGTACAAAACTGTAATACTACCCACAGTAAGCTACGGGGCACTAGTATGGTGGCCCAAAACTGAACTCACCACAGTAGCGAATAAATTAGACAGACTCCAAAGAAAGGCCTGCATGGCCATCACTGGATGTATGAGAACAACTCCAACGGCTGCACTCCAAATGATATTGAACCTGCCGCCACTCAGCCTGGCAATCCAACGGGAGGCAACGGCATCTGCAGCTAGACTATACAATCTAAATCTACTAACTATTACTGATGTTCCACACATCAAAAATTATGACAGGCTCCTGGAGAAGGAACCAATGGCAAGAGCCCCAACAGACAAGGTGACCAGACAATATCTTTTCGATAAAAGATACAAAATTGAGCTACAAGAAACCCCGTGGGAAGGTCAGAACACTAAAGACCTAAGAATATTCACAGATGGGTCAAAAACAAAAACAGGCACAGGAGCGGGCACTTTCTCGGAAGACTTCCACATGAAAATTGCTACCCCGCTAGGCCAACTGAACTCTGTGTTTCAATCAGAATGCGTAGGCATAACAACGGCAGCAAGGCCGATCATGAGAAGGAAAGTACAACACCAACCTATCCGAATACTCTCGGATAGCAAGTCAGTACTCCAAGCTCTACAAGTTACAGCACAACATCAAGCCTCATCCAAGAATGTCACCAAACATTAAATGAGGTAGGTAGACATAACAATGAAATAACACTCCAATGGATCAAAGGACACAGTGGATCCTTAGGCAATGACGTAGCAGACGAATTGGCCCGCAGAGGAGCTGAAACTACAGTTATCGGCCCTACACCGATAGTTCCCCTACCGTGGAGCTGGCTACAGGGGGTCATAGCAGAAGACACAAGAGACAAACACGGTAAAGTATGGCACGACCTAACCACGTGCAGACAAACCAAATTAGCACTACCGCATATAAACAAACAATGGTCTAATAACATTATCAGGCTAAACAAAAAACGACTAAGGCTTGTAGTCGGTATAACAACCGGCCACTCGCTATTAAATAAACATCTTTTTAATTTAGGACTTACAGACAGCCCACTGTGCAGAGCATGCATGGAGGCAGAGGAGACAGCAGAACACATCTTACTGGAGTGCCAGATTGTGGAAAAATACAGGGCGACTCATCTAGAACAGCGACGATCCCTGCAGGAGATCATCAAGGACACGAAGGGTTTGTTACGGTTCCTCGAGGAGCTGGGGTGGTTGGAGTAGCGCCACCCAAATCACGCACAATAGGCGCACTGGACGTCGAGTTGCGGAAACGCCCCGTATCATCTACATCTCTACATATGCATGTTCATGCATAGGAGATAGAGGAGCGCCCATGATGTTAGCGAATTACGATAACAACAAATGAGTCAACGGGTAAATCTTAATATATAAAAATCCAGTGTCATGATGTTTGTTCCCAATGAACTCTTCACCGAGGCTACCGATATATCCACAAAAGTTGGCATTTATATGTAATTTCGTCCAATTTGAGAGATAGGATAGTTTATATTTCGTGACATCCACTGCTGGGTACAGGCCACTCTGGAGGTAAGCTAATTTTATATTCATATTAATAGTTAAGACAGGACAACATCTGTTGAGTCCACTAGTATAATATACATACATATAATACAACCACCACATGACTGAAAAACTGTTCTGGCACTACATATGCTAGTTCAAGCATAGAAGATAGAGGAGAGTAATGAACTGAATGGACTTCAATTAAACTTTCCAATAATATAGCTTATACATCAGAATAACACATAGGCTACAATTTATAAAGATGTAGACGAAGTTGCAGGCACCAGCTAGTAGGTACTAAATTAACAAGTATGCTCCATCACAGAGCACATTGCTGCGTAACATCAGGCAGGATAGTGGTCATACATGATAAAAAAAACAGTTCATACTTCATCTCTTTGTCAAAAGTATTTTGATGTATAAAGTGGAAAATTATGAGACTAGTACACACATCAAAAGTGTCTAGGGATCAAGTACAGTTTAGAAGATTGCAAACAAGAATATATTTTACAAAAACTGAATTCATTTATAATTTATTCAAAATGTGGTGACAAGTCATTGATACAGGCATGGGGAATTAGGTAGACCAATCCAGAAGATTTTAATAAATAAGATTTTTATTAGAGCTAAAAATGTTCTTGATCCCTAGACACTTCTGATGTGTGTAGTTGTAAGTTTTGTAGCCAGTGCAATAAATTTGCCATGTGAACCATCATACTGTAATCACCAATCAGGCAAGCCACAAGCAAGTCCACACTCTACCATATTTCCCAAAAATGACATTTCTTTGTGTACACTGAAATAAGTGTTGTAACCACACTTACTATAGTTCGTGCATTTCATGAAAGCGGGGTTCAGATGTGTCATATATGGACACGCTAGTTGACAGTTCAAAGGAACAAAACTGCCACACACACATCTAAGGCCTGCATTCATGAAATGCATGAACTATACTGCAAAGTTTGTTTTGTCAAATATTTCTTAAGACCAAGTATATTTGTTCAACAGCATTATGTGCTTTATATGCATTTGTTAACACAAAATCAATAACCTCTTAAAAAAACAGTCCAACTATTTGGCAGCTTAGCTATAGTCTGTTTACTACTTCGACAAACTATTTGACACTTTGTATCATGTATGGATAATAGATTTAAAAAAATACATTATCTGGGTAGGAGAGTATACATTCATATGACAGTTTAATTTGTTCATTTGTAAATTCATTGTCGAGTTATGAAATAACAACTCTGTAGTTGAAAATCCGGCAATTTTTTTTCGTAAAGTGTCAAATGATCTGTGACATCATTAGTCAAAGTAATAAATCTATACTAATATTATAAAGCTGAAGAGTTTGTTTGTATGAATGCACTAATCACAGAAACTACTGGTTCGAAAAAAAAAAAATTGTGTTGAATAGACCATTTATCGGGGAAGGCTTTAGGCTATATAACATAATGCTGCAACTATTAGGTGCGAAGAAATAATGGAAAATGTGAAGAAAACGGGGTAAATTATTCATCATTGATGGCTTCCATTGCGTGCTGGAAAATAATGTATATTGGCGAAACAATGTTTGCCAGAGCAGCTAGTAGTCTATAAACAAACTACATAATCGCTTGAGTTGTTTTACTGCCTATATCGTTTGATTGATGTTGTCTAATAGGTTCAACTTCACGAACAGTTAAAAAGTAAAAATTAACACTTACAGGCCTCTCATTTGGATCATTGAAGTAAATCTTCATGACAATCTCAAATTCTCCCCAGCCAGTCTCGGTGATCTCATACGGCGGCTTGGTGATGATCCTGTTAGGGTTCGCGTAACTCTCGTGCAGTTTGAAGTGGATCTTTTTTATGTATGCCGACATATCTTCGTTGGCATAAGGCTTCACGTAAACAGTCCATTGATGCGTGTGACCGTCTTCCTCACGCTTTTTACCGAAATACCTGGCCACATTACCGTATACTATAGGTTTTACAATCGTTAGACCCTGCAAATAAAATGTTTACTGTCTATAAAACACGATCTACAAAGTTACAATACTGATCACTATGGTATTGTTTGCATTGTTATTTTACCTTAACTCTGCCACCAGAGTCTGGCCCAAAGTCAGTCGGTAGGCTCATGATCACTTCTTAAACCACTTATATCATACACGAAATATTATTTTTGTATTAAAATTTGAGCAAAGACGAAAGCGGCAGACGCAATCGGATGCTTGATGCTTTCGACTGAGTGATTGACAATATTGATGTCAATCATGCCAAACTGTTTTTTAATATAGTCCTTACTGGCATACGCAAAGCCATTATAGACATAAAGCCAAGATTATAACAACTATGTATGAAAAAAAAAAGCTGTACTGCCTTGCTGTTGTAGGAAATGCTTACTAATAAGCGGTCTCGCTGCGTTGTCGGTTTTTTTTGTACGAAAACGCTCTATGGCATGTAGGTACAGCTGCCCTCTCTCCATACCATGGGGCTGAAGGCAGCTGATGGAAGCGAGCTTTCGACGTCCGTAATCGAAAGTTCGAACAAGCTCAAACTTTTTTTCTGAGCAACTTGACTGTAGATTACCACTCTGCCCAAAGAACACTGACATCCACTGTTTAGATTGTCACTTCATTAGCCTATTTACCCTTTTTTTTAATGTGCTCTTGAAGGACAACTCGACGCTGTCCTCTCAAATTGTCCGTTGTAGGCAGATATAGGTAATTTTCAAATTGCCCAGTTATCAATATGTTCATATAGGTAGGTACCCAGTGACATATAAAATGATAATTTATGTATTAAAATCGGAAAGTTTAAGTGTCGAATGGCAATGCTAGCTTAATATTTCCTTAATTATGTACGGGTGCTTCCTGATCTCTTCCCTCCCTCCCTGAGGCTCTTTAGAAGGTCAGCATGGTGTTAGCCAGTAATAGTCCAAAGCTATGAAAATATTTATAACAGAAGAAATCACAGTACTTAGTACTAAAATAAAACTACGAACATACTTTGGAATAATTTTATAAGAAGACCTTAGCCATACAGAAATAAAAGTTGATCAATGGATCACAAATAGGTACTATACTAATTATTATTAAATTTTCCGTTCAAAAAAGGCGTGTGAACATGGTCCAACAAGCTCTGACGTAATAATAAACCTTACAGCAAGTACATTTTCAATTCAACTTTCCTCTAACTACTTACATTTATTTTTAATAACTAGAGCATTCTTTGTAATGAGCATTGCTTTCAAAGGGTCACACCTATTGCCATAATAAATTCTACGGGTTCACACGTTAGGCCTTATGCACACAGAATACTGCATTTCAGTGGGGGTTGCGCAAACTTACTGTTATCTACCGGTTACAATGAGATCTGTTCAGAATTTGTGATCGTCTTGCGTATTGTCGTGGTCAGCTAGTAGGGGGTCGTTTTCCTCGTCTAACTTGGAGGATTTGGAACCGAGCCTCGAGGCGGAGACGCGTTGTGTGAGCGCTAGCAACCCGGGCACCAGCGCGCCGGGCGCGGCCGGGGTGGCGGGGGCGGAGCGGGACGCGGCTCTCGCAGACATCCTCATCCCTCGGCCGTCGCTCACAGAACCCAACGGCATATACAAGCTCGACTTTCTCAAGTTTCTCTTCAAACTATCTATTCTCCTGTGATGACGGTCGTCGCTGGGCCGTCGCAGCGTGGAGTCCCTGGACGTCTGTGTGGGGCTGGTTGGCTGTGGCGGTGACTCGCAAGCCGCCGCGTCGGTGGAGGGGCACGGGCACGCGTACATGTGCCGGAGTCTGTCGAAGTCGTGCTCGTAGTTGGGGTCCTCGACCACGTTGGAGGCGGAGCGGTGTATGGGCGGTGAAGGGCCCAGCCGCGGCCGGCAGCCGGAGTCGCAGCATAGGTCGTAGTCTATCAGCTCTAAGTCAAGGTCGAAGGTGGAGTTCTGTAACAAAATGTA